>JAAGNO010022758.1:186810-211686 GCA_033439905.1 Ceryle rudis | reverse complement strand
CTCTTTCTCTCTTTCTCTCTTTCTCTCTTTCTCTCTTTCTCTCTTTCTCTCTTTCTCTCTTTCTCTCTTTCTTTCTCGCTCTCTTTCTCGCTCTCTTTCTCGCTCTCTCTCTCTCTTTCTCTCTCTCTTTCTCTCTTTCTCTTTCTCTCTTTCTCTCTCTCTTTCTCTCTCTCTCTCTCTCTCTCTCTCTCTTTTCTTTCTTTCTTTTCTTTCTCTGAAAATAAAAGTATGTTTTAGATTCTTTTAAACACAGGGAAAAGTATATTGACTATGATTTCATTTTGGTTTATACTAACAAGTTAGAACATATGTTAACTCAAAAAATGCTACTTTCTTAAGACTCAGGGAGGGTTCACGCTGATATTTGACCTCTCCAGGAACTTGGCAGATCTGGAACTCCTCATACTCAGAAGAGTGCCTTAATTGATAATCAATCAATTAAATTGTACTCATGTTGCTCACAGTGTCTTTTCCTCTTGTGCAAGTCAGCTGCCCCAGCTCCAGTAGAGGGGATTAAATGCATCTTTTCCATCCTAAATAGAATGGCTAATAAAAATTAATCAGTATGCTCTCCTCCTGTAATGGAGGAATGCATACCTCATTTAATTGTGGCAAACACTGTGTGGATGTTCCTCTCATTTTTCTGTCACTCCTCTAATTCTTGCAGTTGGTCCTAGATCAGTTGCTGCTCACAAAAGGACTAGATCTCCTGCCAGGTCCAGATGACTTCTGAATAGTTTCTGAACTTGCTTTCATATTGTACATGTGACAGCTCTTTTACAATAGCTGCTTTTGTCTTTGGTGGGAAGGAAAAGGTTGGGTGACCAAAATTTTCCCCTTATTGCTTTTGTACAGAATAAAGGAGAAGCTGAATAACAGCTTAATGGTGTGAATTTAGACAATACTTTGATGAATGGAAGTCCACAAACAGATAGAATATGTGAAAAAGCCTTTCCATGATGTGCCGTGCCATCAAGTAGTTACAGTATAGAACAAAGGAAAAGCCAAATTCCTTTTACACTGGTGTAAATCCACTTTACCTGTCATACTCAACAGTGCTGATGTGGTATCATCTTCGTGGATGTGCAGACATATGCTCACAATTAGTTTTTTTTCATAATTGCATAAAGCCATTAAGTACAATCTTCAATTACCTAAGCATTTTCAAAAGCTGGTCAGTCAAACTCTTTAAAATTAATGAAAAATTCATTAAGTTGTTACAGCAGCAAAAGCAAAAATAAAAATAAACCCTTGTAACATTTTATTTTCATCTTTTAGAGAACATATATTGTCTTTCTCTTCTGAAACAAACATTTAATATAGAAGCATTTTTACAAAAAAGAGTTAAAGATCTCAAAAAAAGAGTCAAAGTAAACCCATGTCAGGTAAAATAAACACTATGTCCAACTCTCATGCTAGGACAAAACTCTGGTAACCATACTGTTATTCTGTGTGAATATTTTATGTTCAGCTGTTGTTCAGATATCACAGTGGGCAACAGTTACTTCAGTTCTCAAATTGAAAAAGCTGAGCTTCCCTATGATATGCTCCTTTAAACCTATTTTGTCTATCATTCCAGTACAGTCTGCTTCCTTATGACCCAGAATGACAGGAGCATCTGCAGGAGAAGGAAAGACATACGTCTGGCTACCACTGTACACCCACAGCCTGGCAGGATACCACAACACATATTCCAGGCTTATGGCTTCCATTTTCATTTCAACTGTTCCAAGCATCCTCCAGTGCAGAAAAATAAGACTTAAGGGTTTTTTATTTATTTTGGTAATTTTCTATATTGGATTAACAGTTTTGTTTACAGCCTTTTTGTTTTACAACATGCAATTCATCACCAAAGTTTTACTATCTGGTTATCATAGTCCGAATATTCCCTAAATTGTGATAGTTATTACTTATGCATTCTTGATGACTATTGGGTTTGTTGTTCTCTGGGATAGATTTTGAGAACAATTGGAAAGTTCAACACATCAACTTTATATTTATTTGTCCAAATTCTCCCCCTATCCTAATTAATAACTCAGACTGGGAGAAATAAGTTAAGATTTTTATTTTTTTTTCTCTCAATTTTCTTACAATATATATGTGGGGTTTTTTTCACTACAAGTTTAGTTCAAAAAAAGACAGGCCAGCTTCTTTGGATGATCAAGATAATACTTTTCCAATATTTTAACATCTTGTATGTACTTTACATTTAATTTTCACATGAAATATTATTAAATATATAGGGAAACAATGGATTAATCTCTCTCTGCCAATCCATATTTTGCGGAGAAGATTGTTTTCCCTTCTGAATTTTATTTTTTTTTCAAGAAAACTATGGCTGTTCAGTACAAACTAAAGCCTAAGTTCTATCACCAAATTACAAGTCTTTGCATTATGGAAGTATAAATCAACATAATAAAAAAACAATTTATAGATCTGAAATAAAATATCAGTTTCATGACTAATGGTTGAAGCTGGTAGTGAATCTGTGATTTTGATAAACACCTTCTGAGTTTTTATTTCATGAAAGCTTCAGAAGAACTTGAGTTTCATAAAACTAGATAATGGTTTTTTTGTTTTAATTGATTCATGGTGATGGTCATTTATTTACTCTCAAAAAATATCCATTGTAATTTTTGCTAAATATGATTAGAATATATGACTTTGCACTCTTAGTTTCCCACTCTTTCCTATTAACAGAAAGCACAATTCTGAACAACACTTCTCAGACTTCTTTTCTCACATTATCCCTCAAGTCCCAGTACTGCTCCCATTTCTGATAGCTCTGCTTCTGAGTTTGCTGGCATGAAGAATAACATTACAATATTACAGAACTGATTCAACTCAAAATACTGAACATACTGGTAGATTATTTGTTCCCTATTTTATTTCTTTTGTATAATTTCACTTTGGGGTGCACATTTTCAGAGTACAAATGCCTCTCCATTATCATCTCTCCCTTTGCATTTGCTTCTCTTCAAACAAGTGTATGTGAGATTTCTAGTTATGTATTATAGCCACACTTAATTTTATACAACCTCACCAGGAAAAGAAAACTCCAAGAAATTCTTCAATAAGCTTCCAAGCAAAGAGCTGTTAATTATTCAGTACAATTATAAAACGTATAGGACTATAAAATGAAGGTCGTCCTAATTTTAACTATTGTCATCATCAGGACCTTTTCTTGGTACAAAAAGGGTCCTTCCCATTTGTGAAGATGAGAAACTGAAAAGCCTAAATACATATATGCAATGAAACAACAATTTCAAGTCACCAGACTGAAGCATTTCTGAAAATTACACTCTTCAAATGTGTTCTTGAGGGCAGCTCAATGAACATCCAGAATAGTTGTTTAATAAGACAAATATTAACCCATCCATATACAGCACTACACCTCAGAATGTTATACCTAAAACTCAAACTCAGATTCTTTGATAAACTTTATCTAAGATAAACCAAATTTTTTTTTTTTTTACTTTAGTATTTCTTTTCAACTATGTTTATTGCCCTGATTCATTAAAGATAGATACATTACTAAGAGATGGTGACAATAATTGTTTTATGGAAACAGAAAGAGAAAAGTTCCAGGGTAATAACATGTATCTATTAATAAGCTGCCCCATAAGGTAGAAAATTATCATATTAACAAACTCTGTGGATGCAGGTCTTGGATACAAATCTGCTGCTCTGTGGCCTTACATCAAATCACTGAACTTATCATGATTTACACATTCTGTTTACACCCAGAAATGGTGTCATCTCTACTTTAAAAGTAATTTAATCAATCTGGTATAATGCCACATGTGGGTGTTACAATATTATTTTTCAAGTTACTTTTATGATAATGTAACCTCTTCCAAACCATAAGAAGATTCTGAAGAGATTTTTGTATTAGTTTTACTAAACAGGTTTAATTAACACTGACAGTTTAAATAATGTACTGCTGTCTCAGCCCTCAGTTTTAATGCTCATAAAGAGGTGATAATACTTATTCACTTCTCAGATCCTTGAGTGGAATATGCTATTGAGATACAAATCATTTTACTTAGTACTAACACATAGGCTACAAGAAGAAGGTACCCAGAAAGCCTTCAACCCATTTTACTATAAACCTCAAACAAGGCAATCAGTCTGAAACAAGGCTGTCCACAGAGAGAGACATTCAATCAAAATTTCACTGGAGGTGAAAGATGGAATCCTGTCTGTTACCTCAGTGAGTTTGGATGTAGACTAGACCCAAGAACAAGGATAAACACTTGTTGGGATAAGGCCCAAGGAAAGTCTTGGAAGCTTTTCCCTGTCTTTGTGCAGTGACACAGAAATTAACAATAACATAATAATTTAGTTGGTTGGTTGGTTTTGGTTTTGCTTTGTTGTTGGGTTTTTTTTGGTTGTATGGTTTGCTTTTTTTTTTTTTAATTTTTGGTTAGTTGGTTGGTTTTGTTTTTTTCTTTAATAAAGTAGAGAAAAAAATACATGCTACATTGGAAGGAGTGCTCTCCCACAGAGATTTAGATTCGGTTTCTTCTTATGAGTGAAGAGCTTTGGGTAAAAGGTAAAGGACAGAGAATGACCGCAGCAGCATGTTAGTGGAGATTCGGCATTTGTCCCCAGCCAGCACTTCACAGTTCTTTAAGACCTAACCAAAAGCTCTGGTTTTCTACTCATTTTGTATGGATTTTCATCTTTCTTCTTTTCACTGTAACGACTCCCACCCAACACTCCAATCTAAAAAGCCCAAACCCACAATTAAAGCCATCTTCATCAGTAGATTACATTTACTAAAACTAGTGTAGTTTAGAGAATTCCACTCAATTACTTCAAGCTGCTACCTTACCTGTACAGTTCAGTGTGCTAAAAGTTTACTGCTTTGTCACCTGTCTTCCAAACACCTTCCCTTTAGAATGTAATGCATATGGGACACATTTAGAAGGAGCCTAGATATCCTTAAGGGAGAACTGATTTATATCTGTCATCTATCTTCTCAGCATATACATTAGGAAGAATTAAGTCTAGAGATAGGTGTATATTTGAGGCCCAAGTACCAGCTATGGCTGCATTTCAGAGTTCCTGTATGACCTTTGGCAAGCCATTTAATGTCTATGCTCTAAGTTGTCCAACTTCAAAATGGAAATAACTCCACTTACTTTCTGTTGTAGTCTATGACGGTGAAAAATATTGCATGAGTAGAAATATCCTTGCAATTCATAAAGAATATACGTAAAACAACCTGCATTAGCCTCCTTCTTACCTTCTTAAGAGTGGTTTGCACCCATTGGAGTTATTTTGGCATTCACAGAGTTATTGCTGATTTACCACATTGTAGTCCAGTCAGAGTCATGCTTACTAAATGTGTGCAGACATAATTAACATGCTGCAAGAAAATAAGACTTGCAGAGCTCAGGCTCACCAGCATGCAAAGGTATGCATATTTTAGCAAAGTGAGAAAAATGTAAAAGAAAAAATTGTTTGATGATTTAACATCAAATTAAATTAATTCCTAGGGAATATATTTTAGGTAAAGATTAAATAAATCCCTTTAGATGGAAAGCTTGAAATAGGGCTTTGTTGAACATCATTAATGGTACAGCTTCTCTCTGCATTGATTAAGCTCATTGGCTATGAGCAAGAAGGTTGCCCAGCAAGCTATTTCTCTTTTTTTTTTTTTTTTTTTTATTTCAAGCATGTCTTGTTTGAAAGGGATAATTGTGCCCAGCAGATCTTGTTTCTAACGCTTCTTATATATAGTGAAATACAGTAATTTAACAGCTTGCTGGGGGAACAAGAATTTGTTCCAGTTCCTGATTTAAATGTTTATGCTAATTGCTATTTATTGGCTCAGATGCAAATGATAGGTTGGCCAAAGTGAAATTTTATGACGAGCAAACTCCCCCCTTTTGTGCAAATTGAAAAAGTGAAACAAGAAGAGGATGAAATGAGCCGAAGATGGTCTTAATGGCTGCTTTTTAATGGGGAAGATAAAATTAAGACTGATTTACGTGGCCAACTCCCCTGTTTTCTCTTATCAGCTCATTTGGCAGGAAAAATGGAAAAGTAATTGTTCCTCTTTCAATGTGGGCCTCAAACCATTATTTATTGGCTGAAATTAATCGCTGTTTATCCTTCATTCACATGGAAACCGCTCTATCAGCATTATGAACCCCAGCAACTCAACTAGTCCCTTGCAATTTAGCCAACAGCAAGTGCAGATACTGATGAGCCGTGCCTTAATTTTCTGGGCTGTGGGAGTTAATGAAGACTCCTTTCTTAGGTGGACATATTTGTATTTCTACAACATTAATAACAGAGGCCCACACTCTTTTCTGCAGCGTGTAAACTTTTTTTTCAGTAGAGAAAAAATAAAAGACTATTCATAAAGCTGGACAGGGTTGAAAGACAAGACAGAGAGAAGACTGACATTTCCATGTACAGAGAAGCTCCTCAAGAACTGAATAATATGATAGGCAACTCTTTGATTCCTCTTAAGAAGTCCCCTGTTATGGAGTGTGTAGTACAATTGCAATGCTTTGCTGCAGAATGGTGTTTTTATTTATCCTTTCCTTCTTATGTTTTATCTTCGTTGTATCTACCTTCCAGCCCAGTAAGTTCACTGTACTGGCTGCCCATGCATTTAAATGCCAAAAGGGAACCATGCAGCCCAGACAGCTACAGCTGCATCTTATCTCATTATGCCTAAAGGGGGCAACTGGTGCTGGCAACATGCACTTCAGACAGAAGTCCTTTCCTGCTTCTTTTTTGAGATGGTGCAAAACATCACCCAGTTCTCCTTTCCACATAGCCAGGAGGAGAATTGAATGCTTGTCTTTTTCTTGTTTTTTTCCAGCCCCAGAATGCCCTTGGAAATGGGATGTTTGATTTTAGTAGCAGCTGCAGCTGCTGCCTTGAAAATATCAGCAATAAGCAAATATAGTTTACACTGTAATAGAACGAAAAATGGATTATTAAGCAGACACCGTAGGAACTTCCCTGCTGGTTCAAGCCTAAGGTGTGTCTAGTCCACTGCTGAGTCTATGACAGTGGCCAGTGGAAAGAGTAAATAAGAAGGTGTGAAGTAGTCTTGTTTGCTGCCTTCAACTAAGGGCCAGCTTGATTTCTAATTGTTCAAGACAGGCTGAAATGCTGAAGCATGAGTTTTAACAGATTTAAGACCAGCAAAAGCAGCAACTGATGAGAAATAAACTTCTAGTGAACATTGCTTCTGAACCCCATTGTTCAGGAGCATAAACATACTTAAATACATTGATGTTCAAAAACTATCCTAATCCTCTCTTCACAGGACCTAAGAATGAAGTAAAATCAAACAAGTTTTAAGTAAAGCAACCATGTGCTACACCTTAGGCTTTAGCAATCTGTTACATAATAAGATATATTCATGTTGTATTTCTTCATTAATGAGGGAGATCACTGACACACTCTCTTATATTTGCCATGGGCTGGATCTAAAACTAGATTGAAAGTCAATAGACATTTTTCCACTGATTTACCTGTGTTTTGGATCTGCTCCAAGATCTGTACATTACCATTTTAGAAAGGACAGAGGTAATGATTTGTCTTAGGTTTGTAAACCCTGTAAAGAATTTCCAGGTTTGACTTATGTTCAGTTCAATTCTTAGAAAGAGGTCAAAATTCTGCCACATACATGTGAGACTCTGATATTGGTATCACAAGCAATAAAAATGTTTTATTTAACGAATTAATTTACAGGTGAACTTTTATGCCTTCATCAATACATGGTTAGAAACCCTCATGGAGTACCAGAATAACTTTCCAGTTTAAAAAAACCCAGAAATATAAATATTTGTGAATTATGATTCTATATAACAGTCAAGGAAAGGGTTCCCATACTTCTGGATGGGATCCTGCTGAAATTACCTGTACACATATAACTACATAACCCTAGATGGGCTAAGAATATTGATTCTGGAACAAGTCAAACAATACAGCAAAGGCAAAATGTTTGTGAAAACCATGACTTGAACGGGAAATGGTGTTTATGTTAATAAGTTAAGAAGACTACATCACACTTAAGAAGACTACACACACTACATCTATTCCTTGTACTCCCTCCCAGGGCCTAACTATCCTCTTTGCTTGAGTTATTCACTCAGGACCTGATTATCCTGGTTCAGTTTTCATCCTTATGACTGTGAAAGCATCCTTAGCACACTGCATGGTAGGGCAAGGCTGTTCTCCACCAGTGATCTCTTGGCATATATTGCAAAGGCAGTACCAAATCCAGTTGGTGATGAGAAATGAAAAAAAGAGGTAGACTGAATCCCCTCACTTCTTGTCTGGTGTTAAACTACAAAGTGTTGCTTGGTGTACAGTATTTTATTACATAAGAGAGTGAATGATTGTCAGCCAGAAAAGTTACTTCCTTGAGTGAGGGTGATGAAGAAATTCACATTTCTTCTCACTCGCTGTTTTCAAAGATGCCAGATTCTAGCTGACTTTTGAATATATATATCCATGGAGAGAAGACACAGGACCAGCTCCTCTACGTTTTCACAGAGACAGACATTGCTACTCTTCACCTCTTACACTGTTGAGAAAGATGCCTCTCAACACTGTTTGCCCAGGTTAATTGCCCAAACATACGTGGAACCAAATGGAGAGAAAACAGAGTTATGCATAGATTTATTCTTCATTACTGACAGACTGATGTTCATATTCATATGTATCAACAGAATAAAATAACAATTCACAAATGCAACACTGGAAATGCTCCACTTGGGTTCTGTGCTCTCACTGGCAGAAATTAGAAGACTTTTACATTATGTTGCTTTATCTAAACTATGGCCTTGATCCTGTTTCCTGTAGATTCAGTGAGAGTTTTGCCACTAAATTGGCTGTGGCTGTGTGTATTGGAACACTTTTTTTTTCTTTTTCTTTTTTTTAATCTAATTAAAGACAAGCTTGAGTCCTGGAGCTAAATTCTGAGTGTACTTTGGTCCAAATGTCTGAACTTGATTGCCAAAACAGGACACATGATCCTGCACATAAAAGCTCCATCAAAAGTCTGAATTTCAGAGATATTGACCATGCAGTAGAAGTCGTACAATGTGTGTACTAAGCCCATGCTTTCTGCCTCAAGTGTATGTTTATGTGTCTTATTTCACCTATAAATTGTATCCAAGCTCCCCAGAAAACTCAGAAAGTTGTTTCTATACCTAGAACCTAGCTCAACATTTTGAAGTTAAGGACTAGTCCTAAATCAGAAGATTATCATCCGACAAAGCAGTGTATTTCCAGAGGCAGATTTTTTCATACTTACTGCATCCCAGTTGTCTTTTTTAAGGAAGAGTAAGTAGATATTTTATATATATATATATATAAGTAATGCTTGCTTGTTTTATGCTGTCAGGGAATTCAGCATGTGTGGAGAATTTCAATGAAAAGGAAATGCTGATCTTTCACTGTCCAGTAGACCCAAGACTAGTCATCAGTTGCAAGGTGAGTTCTTGTGTGCTAACAGTCATCCTTGCCACTGCAGAAATGTGCTTTTCTGCTCTGTCTTCCAAAGTTCTGAGGCTTTAAGACAAAAGACATGGCAAACAACATATCAGTTTAAATTTACTTTGACTATGTCAGCCTTTCAGCTATGTCATTAAATTCAAAGATGTTGAAGTTACCTGAGGGACAGATTTTTTTCAGTGGTAAAAAAGCTTTTTTATATTTTTTTATGATTCAAATGGTAAAATGATATAAGATTGCTCCTATCCATTTAAGATTATTATCATTAGTTTTCATAATTGTTACAGTCCACTTAAGTAATTTATGGGTGGGCCTTTAATGTAGGTGTACCAATAATTGAATCCTCTTTGGCCTTGCTGACCATAGTGCTTTCCACCTAAATTTAATAATTGATACTGAATATACTCAGATGGCACAGCTCTTTGGAGATACAAGTGCCTTGAAGGCATCTGGAATTGTGTTCTATTTTGTTTTGTTTATATTCCACAGAGGTAATAAGTATTTCGGGAATATAACCTGATTATCTAAAATTCTGTGAGGAAGAGCTCACACCAAAATATATTCTCGGCAGAAAAAGATCTTTCTAGGACAATGCAAGGTATTCATATGGAAAACTACTTGGGGAAAGTAAAGCATTGTTGTGTGTCCAGTGACTGCCTCTTACTGGTGCTTTGGACAGGAGCTCTGCTTTAGATTGCTGAAATTCATATATATGCATATAATCTACCTGTGCATGTAACTCACCCCTATCTGTTTAGCTGGAAGTGTTTATACAATTTGGGATATACTTTCATTCTCTGAAGGGGGTTTAAGATAAGCATGCTCAGAGAAGTGTATCATAGCCTAGCTCCAGAGGAACCAAACAGATCTTAAATGTGAATGCCTGTAACCTCCCAGCAGATATTCTGATGTATCTGTGCTTTGGGAAATTCCCTAGGCTGTTTTACCCTTACAGTGGATCCAAGTCCCAAGTAACTTTTCTGGCTCCTTTAAGAAGCTGGGGACTGATCCCCTGTTGCCTCACACCTTGTACTTCAACCTGTGCAAAATGAGTGCAAAACACCACAGGCTCCATTTTGACATTTACTTCAGTGTAGATATATCAGTTTATACCACCAGAGGTGGTGGCCCTATGTTCTGATTTGGCAGCTTTTTAATCTCACTTTGCACTGGAGAAATAGATGTACAGTCCACGATAATGGGAAAAAATAGTACATCAGATGTTTTTGATGGTGACATCATTTCATTTCAGTTTCCCACTCTTGAAAGAAAGCACAATAATATTTTCCTCCCAGGAGTGCTGGGAAAGCCTTGCCTTTCAGCTCATTGCTAACTCATTTGAGAATAACAAACTGTCTTGGTTTTGCTAGGATTTTGTCAACTGTTTATCCCAAGCTAATGAACTCAAACTGAATCCACCGTCTTCCATTAATGTGGCAAGGGCTTCAGGGAGAAAAGCAACCAATTAAACTTTCACATATTTCTACCATCCTGGTTTCTGAAGGTAAAGCTACCCTAGTTGATATTACTGAAATATAGCCTGCCTTTGTGCAACATATTTCATGGCATCTTTCGTCTAGGACAGAGCACGCTGCTGCTTAAATCTCTCCCTTGCAACAGGGAGGTTCAAGTGTTGCTGCAGGGAACTGCCTGCCTGCTGCCCACTCTGCTTATATCTGTTCTCTCTGAGATGGTATGGGGGTTAGCAGCAAAGCAGACCTCCCCTATGGCTCTGTCCTTCCACGGACACAGAAGTCTGTTGTCCTGCTACCGGGATGGTTTTTCTGTAAGAAATAAAAGAATTATGGATCAAAAATTAAATTGCAGCTTCACACATCTGTTACTGTTGAAATGGAACTGCAGATCTGGTGGTTATAAGTGATACATATTTCCACATGAGGCCAAACCAGACTCCTGGGTGGAGCCATCCATCCATACCTTCTGTATGAGTTTGACAACTGGGTGCAGATTTATACAGTACAGCTCAGGCTATATTGCATCTAAAGGAGCTAAAGGAAGGAGGTAGTGGAAA
This sequence comes from Ceryle rudis, assembly GCA_033439905.1. Lineage (NCBI taxonomy): Eukaryota > Metazoa > Chordata > Aves > Coraciiformes > Cerylidae > Ceryle > Ceryle rudis. The sequence goes on along the minus strand of JAAGNO010022758.1, from coordinate 200,159 downwards.
AGGGCATTACTAATTTGAGGAAATTTTCATCTGTGAGATACTGAGAAGTGCCAGGATCAGGTATCCATGCATTTTGTCTTATTTCTTGTGAATAGACATCTGAGGAAGCCTTTCAGCAAGTTTCTTGCATTCTGTGATATCCTTGTGAGAGTCCTACACCAGAGCCGACATTTGCAGAAGACTGGACAAAGCTGTGAGGTGACAATCCTCTTTCACCACTTCTCACTGGACCCAGGGATGGGAGTACATCTGACCCATTTATGCACAGTGTACATCTGTCTAACTTCAGTGGACTTTTTAGAGGGGGGAATTGGCCTTTAGATAGCTATGACTTTTTGAGGTCCCTTGTGAGAGTGGATCCCAACCTCCAGGCCAGCAGACACAACCAAGAGTTTTCTTGACAAGCTGATGTATGATGCTACGCTGCTCCAACATGCTCTCTTTTCTGGCCATGTCTGTTCCAGTGCTGGCTGTAAAAAAACACCTCAGCCTTTTTTCCACACATCTACACCCTTTGCAACCAAAACAACACCAAGAGTTGTATCAGATATTGTGATCTGGGCCACTCTGTTCAGTGGAGATATACCTATTCATGTGAGTTTAAATTAAGGCTCTATCCTCAAGCATAAACACAAGTATCCTACTGCTTTAAAAACAGAAAAGGAGATAGGACACAACCAGGAATGATAACACCAATCATTCTGAAAGCTAAACTGAGGGGTTTTTAGGTAAAAATGACAAAAATTCTTCCAGATAATTTACCAGAATAATTTAGTCTCTCATGGGTCAATGTAGTGGCTCCACAGCCTACCTGCACACTTGAAAAAAATTATTCATTTATTTTGAACTAGGTATCTGCTTCGCATAGTGTCATTTTATCCTAGTGCGATGTGAAACACTGGTAAGACCTATCTAAGCACTTGCTTAGTACAGGTCATGAGTCTGTAGATCTCTGTTGTAGCTCCTTTAGTAACTTTCCTTCCAATCCAAGCAGTCCTACTTGGTTCAGTCTTTCCTACTGCAAAAGACATGACATACTTTGCCTAGGCTCATTACAATTCTTTGTACATTTCTGAGCTCTAAGAATCAATTTTTCAAGACAATGGGACTAGAAATTCATACACTATGCAGGATAAATGAATAACAGGATTTCAGACTAGTAACATTAATTGCAGATGATAAAGGATGGCAAGTGTTCCCACACCTCAAGGATTAGTACCTCCTCAAAAGCTGAAGTTATATTGCCAGTGATTTTTTTTTCCTGTTGGCAGTGATGCTTTTGTATCTAATCTGGATTTCTTGGAACCACTTGCTAGCCTACATTTTTCATTATTAAGACTTATATGTGAAAAATAAAAATCACAGCCAAACTGACTGTTGGCAGAGTCTCATCTTATCGTTTCATCTTGACATGGTTATGTATGCTAGCAAATAAAAGCTTTACATGAATATTTCTTTTTTATTTTAAAATCATATAAACCACATTTATTCACATTAAAGAAAAATCCTAGACATTCTGTCAAAAATCTAATTTTATTCAATTAATTTATCATGGTACATAAACCAATGTTCACACAGATACTGGGAGATATACACTGAGATTATGAACCAGCTGATCACAATTGAATGCTTAAAAGATATGGGATCTGAAAAGTCTCAGTCTTTGCTTTCAGCATTTTACTGAGATTTGTCACTTTAGCCAGGGGCAATTTCTATGGTGAAGAAATTATCTCTGCTATTTTGGGTTAGGAAATAGATACTAACTTTTTAATCATCACTCTGGTAAATCTAAAATTTCTAAAATGTAAATTGGTCACAAACTCTCAGTGTCTATTTAACCTGGATATACCTAAATCAATTTAAATGGGTGTTTGGGCTTCAGGGGAAAAAATATAATAAAAATATATATATATTAGCCCTAAAAGTCTATGGAGATTACCTTTGGGGTTTTTGGCTTCGGTTTTCACTTACTTCAACAGACACAAGTATGTGTAAAACTTTCAATATGTACTGTAGAGACGTAGGTTTAAATAAACACATATAAGCAGTGATTACAACTATCATGTGAAATGTGGAGGGTCATGACTCAGTTTACACTCATGTTTGTGTACGTGTACTTTGCTGAGAGTTTATGAATAGATTTTTTGTAAGGTGTCTTTTCCTTAGACAAAGCAACTGTTATCCTTTTACAAGTTCCCTCCTTGTTGCATCTGATGAGAGATCCTGGATACTGTGCTCCTACTGGAAAACCTGAGCTGCAGCAAGTTCATTACTTTAATGGTAACGTGCATGGTCATAACTGCTCTGCTCATGAAGAAGGTCTCCATGATAGAAAGACACATGACAACCAGTAGAAAGATAACTCTCAGAACTTGGCAAGACATTTCCGCTCAATGAAATCTCCAGAAATAGAAGAAATGCCCTTAAATATACATTGAGTACAAGTGAAGTCAAGAAATATTGTTCTGAAGAGACTCATAGCTTAAGTAATATGATGCCTGTAAGTTTAGAAAGCCTGCCTGTAAAAGTAACACACCCATCACTGTAACATGGTATTAAGGTAGTAGGGAGCTAAACAGTGAATTTTGAATGCAAGAAGAACTTGCATTGACACTCAAATTTATGTCACACTGAAGTCATCATGGAAAAAAGGAGCCACAAATGCAAACATTGTCAGTGGACACTTAGTCTGTGTTCATGTTGCCCAACAGGCATTGCCTTAAGAAACAATTAAGGCAAACGTGCTTGATTAATTAGGAGGCTTTCCTGTTCAATGTGTGTCTCCCTAAGTGTGGTACAAAGAGGAATAAATACGTACGAAAAGTAAATAAATAGATCAACCAGATTAATTACCAGAAATAAGTCCTGCATCACTATATAGTCAATATGCCAAATAATTGAAGGTCAGCTTGAATCTAGTCAGCAAACGGAAACTACTTTTCTTATACTGCCAGGAAAGAAGAAATAATTTGCCTAGATTTTTATCAGGGAAAACCATTTTTCAACACACTTACAGGTGCAGACATCCTGAAATAGATATGCTAAGTTTATTTCAAGTGTTAAATATTGATATATTTTAATACTGTTATAGTTCATATTTCAAAGCCAGTTGTGAATAAGGTATGACATAGATACCATAAATATTTGTCAATTGCCACATTCTAGTGTCAGCAAGTGACAGATAATATTGTGCTTCTCTTGTCCCATTTCTATAAAGTAATATACAATATATAACTTATGTTGAAGCTCTAAGATTGGTACATCTCACACATTAATTAGTTTAGAAAACCCAGCCCTTTTTCTTTTCAATATCCTCCACTGAAGTCAAACCAGCTCTATGTGGGCCTTATGGCAAGAAAGTATTTACTCATTTTCCACAATTTATCCCTTATCATGACAGCAAAAGGAGTTTAAGACTCCATTGACTTTAGTGATACACAGCAGTGTTAGTTTTCTAATCTTGCAGTAGAAATATCCTTCTGACATGACCTGGAAACACCTCTGAGGTGTCTGCATTCATTGAGTCCCCTGTTTGGTAACAATGTGGTGGCTTTGTGATGCAGTTATTTACCTTCTAGATATGGACCAGAACTCAAACTCATTTCATATAGTCACAGCAGAAACTCCCTCACAATAGAGAGAGGCTAGATTTAAACAAGTCTTGGATAGTTAAGGTGTTTAGTCCAATAACACCTCACAGAGATGCCTAATTGAAACTTTTTTAGAAGTGGTATTCCCTTTTGGGAGATGTGGCAGCTTAGCCTGTGGAGGAGCAGATAAATCATTGGTCAGTACTGTGTTTTCCTTTATTTTGCATTAATCTATATTTATTGGTATTTCATAATACTATTTTGTCTTCACTTTTTAGAATACAGTCATGAACTCTTCAGTTAATATAATGTAAATGGATCTACAAAAGATTAGATTGGCCTATAGAATCTTAGGCATTTTCTGATCCTTTGTTTCTTCTTTGTGCTTATTCTTTTGTATGTCAAATAGAATTCCTAGAATCCTGAGAATTTTCTGAAACAATAACATTCTTGTCACAAGCATAAAAGCCAAAAGCAATGTTTTAAAGATTTTATTCTGGGTCAAAGAGAATCTGCTGACAATCTTTGTGCATAGTCCCTACTGAATTAGGACTTTTGCTGGGCATCTTTCACTTAAATATGTTCACAAAATGACCATACTAGTGTAGCATTGCTTCTGGCTTGCTCTCAGAGAAGTGCTGAAATATAATTCTTGCCTCAGACCTTAGTTAAAGATATCACAGGAGGCTCTCATGATGCCAATATTTCCTATGAACAGACTATTGAGAACATTGGCCTCTGTCCTTCAAATTCCCCTGCTGTTACTACAAACAATCCTATGGAAGTCAACTTTATATGACACTCCTTTGTGGATCAGAGATATCCTGTAGTTTTTGGAAAGTATGTCTCTCCTGAGTTTCACCACTGTGGTAATTTCTTTCAGGGAAGAGACTTTCTATGGAAGTGACTTCCAAAATCCCTATACAATTTGTCCTCCTTCTCTCTCTTGTAGCCCTTGTGTTTTTTGAGGACCACAACAAACTATAACTTGATTAGTCTTGACAGTCCCCACGGTTTGTAATTAGCAATGGAGGATCTTGACAGTCCCCATGGTTTGTAATAAGCAATGGAGGACCTGGAAGATTTTCTTCTGCTTCTGAAATCTCTTTTACGTGGGAGTTAGAATCAACCAAATCACTTGCACTTTAATAATGGAAAAGTAACTTTGTCTGCCTCCAGTCTTAGGCTGTTGCTGTTGGCAGAAAGATGCTTCTTCTCTGCTCCCCATTCCAACCTACTCACAGCCATTTTCTCATGCTAGTGTAATACACTGAGGGACACAAGGTAAATGGAATTCAGGAACTCAGCAAAAAAGAATGGCTTTTAAAAGATCAGCCAAGTTTCGTAATCCAGTTTACAGTGGGTTTTTTAATTAATATTTAAACCAGGAGTGTTCCAATTCCCTTAAAAGTATAAAATCATAGAGTAGTTCTGTGGACTTATTACTGTTGCACTTGTATCATGTTTTGTAAGCAGTGAGGCCAAAAAAGCAGTATAGCTGGGCCACTGCAATTTCTTGACAGGTCCAAGTATTCAGGTTATTATTAAATGTCATTTCTTTAAGCTTGCTGTGGGCAAAAGGTGCCAGGGTAAATTAAGTACAACAATCTCCTAGCTTCCTCTCTCTAGACCTGTTCCTAAGTTGTTTTCTTCAATTTCCATGAGACTTGTAGGTGTTCAGAATAAGGTCCCATCCAGCAAATCAGTCTACAACCTGCATCTGCCAAACATGTGGAGATATGCATTAGATTTTGGCTGACATCTCTATCTCACCATGACAAACCCTAGAAGTCAACCACCCTCCCTCAAAATAAAAATGAAAAAAAAGTCAGTGAAAAACCTTAATATTGGTTAGAATGTCAGTTGAATTAAATGAGAGTGGTGTGATCTGTACCCATGAGGGCAGAGAAAAAGCACAGCAGGTATGTTAGAGGTGCAAAAAAATATTGAGTTTCACACATAGCATGTAAGAGTTGACAAGTCTGCTGGCAGCTGCCTGGTCACGGGGGGCTGCTGGGATCACAGGAAAATACAGACAGTGTTGTGGTACTGAGAAATGGGAGAGAAACAGAAACAGGGCAGAGCGATAGATATATCTCTTGGCTTGTTAAAGCCCAAATTGCTTTAGGCTCAACTCTGGGCTCACAGAATTGGGAAAGACCAAAACTCAATTGCCAAAAGAGTTAAAATGCAATGAGAGACCTTCCTTCCCATAGGTGGTACCTTGTAAGACTAAATACCAGATTTAACAAGATATAAGCAATATGGGTGTAGGGAGAAGTGGAATGAACTAAGTTAAATGCTCTAACAGCACTTAAAATGAGTCACACTTGAAGGCTGGGGGACAGAAAAGATGTAGAGAAGAAAAGGTGAAAAATAAAACCCTCAAGCAGCAGAAGTCTAAACAGCAGGTTGGGAGGCAGAAACAACGAGGAAGCAAAGGCAGAGCCATTAAAGATTTCATCCACTCAGACACCTCTGCCAGTTGAAGGAGTGCAGGCATCTCTGCTACGGAGAGCTGCCTTTATTCTCCTGGGCTGGGGAAAACAGCAATCCCTCAGATTCCCTTCTGTTTGCCTATTTTATAAAGTCTGTTTTCCATCACTTTCTTTATTCAACTAATACCTGACAAACAGTATCTATCTCTTCCTCCTGCTGACATAATTCATTAAAAACACAAATAAACACATACTTTAGGTGCTTTTGCGCATGTGGTCATGGCAAATGCATGCATCTGCATGCACAGGTTTGCATTTAACTTATGAGCCTTTTTTTTCCTTTACCATAAACCATTCCCATGAAGATGATGTCAAAATTTCTTCTCTGTCCATTATCAATACCTGTGCTAAACTCTGATCAATCACCTGGCCCTTCCCTACAAACAAACAATAATTTAATTGTAGTGAACCTGTATGCAGTTTAATGGATAAATGCACTGGAAGCAGTACTGGACAAAACAGAAATAAAAATTAAAATGTATAATCTCCATTTTGTCATTATTAGTACAAAGCTAGAGCAAGAAAGACAAAATATGAAGTCTACATAAATCATAAAATTATCTTTACTGATAACCAGAGCTGGTGAAAGAAATGGGATGTTTATTCTGGTTTTCCACAGAAAAATAAATTAAATTTCAATAAATTAAAAAAAAAAAATCTGAAAACAAAAATATCTAAAACAGAAATACTTTTTTGTATCTTAATGATGAAACAACTTGTTAAGCTGTATTATCAGTGTTTTTAAGTACCTTTTAAACTTAACTGAAGTTCTGTTTTCTCTGCAAAACCAGGTTTAACAGAAAATAATCTAACAAGATGTTATGCTATGTAAAGTTTTTAAAATTTCCAAGTATTTGGTATAATAACTCATGATCACAGAGTAATTATGCTTTCAAATTCAAAATGAAGGGTTAAGCAGAGGTTTTACTGGTCAGTCATTAAACTACAGTTTCCCCAGGCCCTACCAGCATCTCTCTTTTTTTTTTTTTTTTTATAAATTAGAGGCACCAACATGAAATTCAAAGAATGATACTTTCCACAATTGCTTTAGATGGATTTCTGTTGTGTGTTTGAGGAAATGTTGTGTTTGCTTCTTTAGTCTGGTAAAGTGCCTAGAACTTGGGATGGGTACTTAGATGCTTTTTAATGTAAAACAAACTGTTACAATATTGCCTATAACTGTTATGACCTGGAAGCTGTGCTCATGGAATTTTTCCTGTATGCTTTTTATTGTACTTGGCACAAGGCAAGGCTGATATTTCCACCAGCAGATCTATTTTGTGGGTAATTTGGGGCATGAAAAACCCCACTTGAGCACATCACTTAAGCAAGCCCTTAGATCTTTACATGCACTCAGGTTTAATTGCCTTGGAGTTTTAAACACTAGCATGGTTGAATAGGGCTGTGATTAATTGAGCCATGGTTTTCTCAGTCTGGAGACCACCAATCAACACAACCAAATGGGGAGATGTGGAGACGAGAGTCTGCCCAGACTTTCCAGGGACCCACAAAACAACCCTGCATCCACTGGGCTTCAGGACCCTGTTCCTAGGGGCACACAGCCTTGGTACGCATCAATGCCTCAGCCCAACTCCATCATCAATGGTCCATGAGTGGAGCTGAAGACGAGCACTGCATTTGCTCACCTCACTTGGCAGGTGTGATTTTTAACCCTTAGAAGACATGAGACCTAGATACCACATCAAAATAATTTGCTAGTGATTGTGGGAAGCCAGTCTTCCTCCTGCTCTTTTCAGTGCCAGTTTTTTTCACAACCTTCTTAAGATCAAACACTCAGAAAATGCTGTGTAAAGACAGGTGCTTGATTCAGGCAGCCACACAACCGCTCCTACCTTCCTGAGCACCACTGCAACATTTTTATTTTGGCTAATGACTTCATACTTTAAAGCACCATGATATCATAGATAGGAGTTTTAGCAGATTTGAATTCTGTCGAAATCTTTAGACTTATTCCACCTTTACACTGAATGCCGGAGAAGCTCCAGTTAATCTTCTTTAAGGCCCTATTCGCTTAATGGAAACGCTTAGCTGCATAATTGCTTTGAGCCTATTGCTATTCCAAAAGGAAAATATAATAATCTAATGGTATTGTCTCTATAAGCGAATGAGAATTTCAGGAGTGGATGTTGGTGCCACCCATGTGATCCAGAGAGGTTAATGCAGTTAAAGTTATTTCACAGTCCATTAAGGAGCTTACGGTGACCCGTTGACCTTTGAGCCAACAACACGGAATCCATTATCATCACAACGGAGGAGCCGGGGCTCCGCCAGCTCCGCAATGGGCCCAGGAAATCCCAAGTTAGTACTTAGTTTAAAAAAATGCACTTTTCTTTCTGCTTCTTGGGTATGGCTATTAATACACCCTACTGTAATTTGTAACATTAACATTGCTGAAGGTACAGAAAAGGACATTGAAATGAAGATGTCAAAACTGCTGACTTGGTTCAGGGTATGATAATATTGGCTACATACTGAAATGGTGGATATATATAACGGGAGACATCAAGATGAAGAAAGTCAAGAAACTCGGGGAAATTGATGATAAATTATCAAAGCCTCTGAAACTCATTTAAGCAAATAATATCTTCCCCTTTTCTGATACCATGGGGCTGGCTTTTTGTTGTTGTTTTGGTTTGGTTTTTTTAAGATTATTTACATTATGTAGATATTTTGGAAGAAAAAATAAAAGACATTGAGAGTTTACCATCTGCAGCATAGGCACACTTTACTTCTGTAGATGTTGTTAATTCATATCCTTTGTCTAAACCATTTATTATTTTTTACTCTGTTTTATGAAAAACATACTAACACTCTGCAGATGTATTCACAAGTATGATTAATAATGTTAATAAAGTTAATAATGCATATCTTGCAATGTACACAGGAATTTTCAAAAGATAATGTCAGTCACACAAATACCAGTGATTTGGTGTGCTGGGAAAGAAAAATTAAATCTTAAAAGCTTGAAATATAGCAATAAAGTGTTATAGATTTTATTCTTAAAGCTGATGAATATCCAGTTCTCCTGGTTGCTTAACAGAATTAATAAGAATAATGAGATGGTACATTATGTGCATGAAATTGTGTCACTTTTTACAAAATTCATAGTCTTAAAAGGTCTGGTCCCAAAGATACATAAACATGAAATAATCTATGATGTAAGCATCAATATTATACAGGGGGTTTTTAGTGTGATTAGAGATGAAAAGAAAAAGACAAATATTCCTAAAAATACCTACAAGTAATTAAGTATCATAGCACTGGAAAGTTGGTGAGTAACTTTGATACTTTAGGACTCCTTTTAACTTTTGAAAACTGTTTGCCACAAGCATTCCATTTCATAGTGTCTGTGGTATGGTAGTGCTGATGGAGAAAAAGTACGTATAACTATAGCAATTTCAAGAATGCAAGGTAATAACATCTCTCCATAGCTGACTGTCTGCCCAAATAATTGGAAACAGGGTTATGACCTCCTGATTAAAGAAAAAAATAGTGTTCTGATGATATATTTTAATCACAGCACTTAAGGTAAATTTTGTGTCTTTGCTATGGGAAGCTTTAAGTCTGAGTACCCTCTGCTATAAAACAAAGTTAAAACTTGCATGTATCCTAATTCCCTGTACCATGTCTTTAGTGATATTATGAAAATAGTACATTGAGACTGGATTATGTAGAAATGGCTGTAAAATACATAACAGGATACTTTGTGGACTTCCAGAATATGTGTTAGCTAACTACATAGCTTCTCTTTGACACCCGTGCTGAAAAATAAAATTAGCTAATTGTCTCTATTAAGCGAGAGACAAAATTTCTTTCTGACTCTTTAACAAACATGAAACAAAGCGGGGGTAATCTGTGGAGTGCTGTGAAGCTGCTAGGGTTCACATGACTGTAAATGTTAAAAAAACCTCTTTTAAAAATATTGTTTTCTAGCATACCACAGGGGCAGCCAGGGTATACCTTCCTTTTTAAAGAGTGTTGTGGTCACCCTGTCATTAGCTAAATAATTCATTAAGTAATGATAGTGAGAGGAGAATAACAATTTGAGTACTAAATGATAACTATCCTTAGAAGGTATTTTATGAGATATTCGTTATTTTAGAGAACCGGTGAAGTCATCAGGATTTTACATGCAAAGAATGCCATACTGGTAGTTTTCTTTCTATTTCAAGTCCTTATTTTTAATGATGAAGGGGTCATTTATTTAATTCCTACACTCATTTGCTACAGCAGTTTGCAGCTTAACTGAGCTCCAGTTCTCTTTCACACACACACAGAGGCACTCTCAAATTCATTTACAAAGCAGCAATTATTGAGAAAGTAGCCAGGGTAAATGTAGGTGGATATAATAATATAAGTAATTAATCATGGGGTGTAGGATTCATTATGTCAACAAACTAGATGAAACCTCCTTGGGAGTATGATATAAAACAATATGTAAGAATGATTTCTTTAAAGTGACAGGCAGAGATAATCAATCAAAACTCTATCTGACAAAGCAACATATCCATAAAAATAGAATATTTCGGACCAGGAAGTGCAGACACCATTACTGTAAAATAGGATACCATTCATAGAGTTCTTCTGCAAATGGTATTAATAAATGATATATTAAAATAATGGACATGTTTTACCACATCATGTAGATGAAAGAATAATACAGAGATTTTTTTAGATTTTATTTTTCCTAAGGACTTGAACACTTTCTTGAAGATTATAGGGAAAGGCATAAAAAATGTGAGCACTCCTGAAACTCTACATTTAAAGAAAGAAATTACATAGATGCACAGCTGGGAAGTCCCATCACCAGCTCCAGGCAGGAAGAAGAAGCTGATTTTTCTGTGTAGCAATCACATATAGGACTACAAATTTCAGGCAAAAGTTAGTAATAACTGGCTAGTGGAATAACAAGTGAGCAGTGAAAATCTTTGGACATAAATGGAGTTCCAAAGTGAGTCTCAGCCTTCAGTAGCCAAAAATAAACCAGTTCTTGGCTGAAAGACATAAGTGCTATTGTGAAATTGATATCCCTCCTTGGCTTATTCCCAGACAATATGTTGCCTTTCTGGGGGCTGATCAATGTGATTGATGTGATGTGTGAAATCCAGGAGGGAGCTCCCCTTTAATCAAACCCACTGTCCTCCACTGATAGGCAGCTGTGGACTAACATGTTCTTCCACCTCACTCCCTCTGGCTCCCCTTAGAAATTGGTACAGGCAAATGAAAAAAGGACAAGAGGAGAGAGAAAAACAAACCGCTGCATAGGACATGAGAGGGCAGCAATCGAGCGGTGGATTTAATCCTTAAAATAATAAAAGACTTTGACTCCACTTGCAGCACCAGGGCTGGCTCACAAAAGGCAGCCCTTTCCTGTGCGGCGCCGACCCCAGGGATGGCAATGAAGGTGTTTCTCCCAGGACAGCACCATGTCCTGATGCTGGATTACCCCCAGCATCCCTCCCCTTGCTTCCCCTCAGTGTTAGTATTGATTTGATCTCATTGTACTGTTTCAGGCTAGCATGAAGGTAAAATAATTAGGGCTAAAAATACCTTAAAATGTTCTTGGATGTACCTTTACTCCTTTAGACATGATGTAAGTATCTGTGCAAAGAATCTTAAATACTTACTCATTTTAATTTTACATGTCATTTGGTTTATGATCCTTTCTCTTTTGCTCATACAACAAAAGACATGCTGTATGTGTCCATCTGCTGCTGGTTTTGTACTTCACGCAGGATATTTTTTTTTTTAGCTAGACAGCAATTAAATTATTAATACTTTCCCTGAATGTGGAATGAATTAAATTGATCTATCTTAAAAGATTAACATTACAGCATGAACATTTGGGTGGTTTTTTAGGGGCTTATTCACATAATAATAAAGATTTCAGAAGTACAAATCTCATTTGGTTAACTTTTCTACAATTTGCTATTTATTGTAATAGTTGAATATCCTATCTTGATGCCAGATTGCCAGCTAATTATATCATAAGCAATCAGCTAAGAAAGTCCATATAGTCCTCGTATGGAAAATTAATATGGCTTTAAAGCTAACCCATGGTAAAATAACTTTTTTTCTTTCAGAGACAGAGCAAGTAAGAGAGCTTTACAACATAACCACGTTGTTAAATCCAGAGGTGGGGTAGCCAGAATAAATATAGTTTGAACAATACCCATAGTAGGTGGGTTATTCACGCAAAGTCAATCTAACAAAGCTTTTAAATGCATCCTGACTTTCTGTGAACCACCTCAGAGTCTGTGCCACTAATCATAGACCACATATTTTAGTGTCTTACAGAAATAAGTTTACAGAGATAAACTGTTTTTCTAACTGAATTTGATTGTGGTGCTTTGACACTGAAAGAGCAAAGGTTTTGTTTGGTCCAGCTATTCTACTGTCAAGACTTCTACCTGACTGTCAGGTTTTATCTGCTCGCCATTGCAGCTAGCAGCTGAAAGTCTGGAGAATATCCCAGCAGTGTTATCTACAGAGCATTAACTTCCTTTTCTTCCCTTATGTGAGTAAAACCACACTGCTTTTGGGGGACCCATGAACATGCGGATAGGCATCCCTGCAAGAAGACCTACTTTTCTCCTTTGCCTTTCTGCATACCAAAAATGTATTTTTATTTGCATGAGCCAGGACCTTTCCTTGTTATAGAGCAGACAACAATCTTTGCTGTACTTTTTAAGAAAACTGAAAACTTAATTCCCCTTTCCTTATTTCCATATCACACAAGTAAACCCACTTCAGATTCAGGCAACACTGCAGAACAACTTCATTTTGAACAGGAAGAAAAATACTCAACTAGTGCCATAGAGTAAATGTACATACCAAGAAGGTAGAATTTGCCAGTGCACCACTTTTGAAACTGAAATTTGAAAATTAGTATGAGCATAAATTAAACAAATTCACAGATACACACTTAGAAAATTGCATATAGTGCATATGAAGAACACCTAATAAGCTCTTGTCTTTTCTATTGCTGTAAAACCACACACATTTTATAGATGTGGGCACATAGTAATTTGTATTTATCCATCTAATTTGTATTTATCCATCCACACAACAGCCCACAAACCCAAATTTCAAATGTCTTATTTACACCAATAGTTTTCCAAATCCAAAGTAATTCCAGTGTTTTTCTGAGATCCAGAACATAATTGTTTGCTTTCTTTGTAATTCAATAGCCTTTTATTTAAAATAATGTCCTTCGCGCTGCGGCCTGAGCTATCCCTCC
>JAAGNO010022758.1:155478-186568 GCA_033439905.1 Ceryle rudis | reverse complement strand
TTATTTAAAATAATTTTATTTTAAATTCTTCTTTTTAATAGAAACAACACGGGGCATTATTCCTGGAGTTTTCCTTCAAACCATGTAGTAAAAATTAGAGAGATATTTGGCCATGAGAATTCTGGCTGCCAAAGCATGGATCCTTATCTTCATTATTAAAAATGTTCTTTTTATAGGACAGCCTCAATAAAACAGTAAGAGGGATTAATGCATGTAAATACTTTACCTTGCTGAATTTTCAGTCCTGCTCTACCTTGCCATGCTGTTCCTCACCTTTGAAATCTCTCTGTCAAGATACAGTTTTTGTGGTGATGCACATTGACTATCTCAGAGAAGGATGAGAGGCTGAAGGTGTCAAATGAGTCCAGAGACAACCATCATTAGGATGCCATGCAAAAAAAAAATTTAGCTTGCAGCCATAGGTTCCCATGGAAATTAACCTAGGCTAGAATATTACTTGTCTAAATACCTTTTTTTTTTTTTTTTTTAAGATAATCAGAAGACAGAAAGGCAGATTTGTATTTTAATGCAGGTTAAGAATCAAGCTTTTGAAATACTCATGTCTATCAAAGGAAAGTTGCATAAATATTGTTATAAGTATTGTTTACAAATCATAATGTTTGGTGTGAAAGAAAATTTATTTTGACATCAGCAAACTATAGTCTGTGAAATCCCTTCTTTTGAAATAGCATGCAATACAGTATCACAAGAAAAACATACCACAAGTACTAAATATTTCAAATGTGAGTCATTTTACTAAAGCAAGTTTTCGGTGAATGTATATTGGTAGTCATGCTCAAAGTAAGGTCGCTACACTTTCATTGAATAGGTCTCCAGAATGAATATCACACTAAGTACATTTTCATTGGGTCACACTGAAAGATTGCAAACTCTGATCTCAGTTGGGCCACTGTGGTGAGTACTTCAGATAATGTCTAATGGAAAAAGACCAAACAATGGGTAGACTGCCAAATTCTTATTTGTCCTTCACATGAAGACCATATTGACTGTTTCAAAAACTCTTTGTATGAGCCATTATTTTCAAATTGTTTCCCAACTTATACTGCAATTGAAAATTGGACAGCTCTTCAATTGCTCCTACATTTCAATTGATTACCAATACAGGTTTTCAGAATTAAGAATATTGCTCTATTCTTTTCCATGGCATCGTTTTGACTTTGTGTTGTGGTCATTTAAATATTGCTGTACAGTTTGCTCAGGACTCTGGTGTTAAGATAACAGAAGGGAGAATCAATTAGATTTATTATCTCTAAACTGTACAGTAAGTGATAAGACAACCCCTACACATAATGTAGCATTCATTTTCAAGGACTTGTATGGTTGTACAGTTTTAGTACTTCGAGTACCAGAGTGACTTATAGTGTCATATACAACAATGTAAAAGACTCTACTTAAATAGAATCAAAATTATCACAATGGGGAAAAATGGAGAAGACAGTAGGTGGAAGCCCTCGCTCATGATATTCATGAGTAGCTTACATACAAAATCCTATGGATGACATCCAAAGTCTAGGTTACAACTCAGAGACAAAAGCTGGACTAGAGCAATCTAGTCTTTGTCTAGCCTTCTCGAGCTTTCCTGGCTTCCTTTAGTCCAGAAGTCTTTTCTCATTATTTATCCCGAGGTCAGGTTTAAAACTCCCCCTAAACTTCCTTTACTCCAAATAAAACCATTACTGGTTTTAGTAGGAGTCTTCTTTGAATAAAAAAGACTAGAAGATATGGTAGAAATGCAGTTTAATGCTTTAGCATTGTCTCACGCAATTGTTCCAAAGTCAACTGAAGTCAGAGTAACTAATTTTCTGATATTAGTAAAGGTTTGTAATGTGCGTGGTTGTATTTATGGGCAAACAGATGTAGCACACACAAAAAAAAAGTTGCTTCTCAACTGAAAAACAAAAGCAGCATTTGTTTTTTCTCTAGTCAACACTTGGAATTTCCTTTTATAGAATTGTTTTTGTTGGAAAAGATCTTTAAGGTCATTGAGTTCATTTGTTCCCATTGAAATATTCAAACTGATGGGATAGCATTATGGGAAAGGTCACATACACAAAGGATGAAGAGCTTGATTCATCCCTAAAGTTTGTTGTTAGTTTCAATGAGATCAAGACTGGGCCCATAGTCCATTTAATCTTTGCTCATAATTCTTCAGAGCCAAGTGTTCTGCCTTTGATGACTTTGAAAAAAAGAAGTCCATCCCTCTGAATAAATTATGCAAAATCAACCTTGAAAATATCTCCCTGTATAAAATACACTTATAGCTCTAGCTGATTTTTAAAAGGAAGATAAGGAATAAGTTGTACAGTGCATCATTTCCATGTCTACTAACTTCTCATATGTTCCTCTATTAATTTTTCCACCACAATAATACCTCACCTATTACTGGTTCAGAATATTAATTATTTTGTGACACATGCAGCTCATTCAACAGGCTATTGACTCACACATGATCTGAACTGAAATTGCCAGTTTTGCATCCTTATACCTGAGACAGCTAAGGGGCCAAGTAAGTATTAATTTGCAATGCACAGTTAAGGATCCCTCTGAATGTAGCAGACATATAGTTTCCTGAGTCTTAGGTTCTCCAGTGAGTGTTCATACACTGCTCATTCATGACACATATTGTCTAAATATAAATAACATGTAAGAAGTATTTTACAACTACAGTTATGAATAATGCAAACTGAGAAAGTATAGCATCTTTGTGAAGCTCTAGCATCTCTATGGATATTTTATTTACTTTTACTTGGCAAGTCACAAGTCTATAAAGTTTAACACTTAGACTGGACACCTTTGCAAGAGTCCCAGTCTGCTTCAGAAAATGGTCCCACAAATTCAGATAATGATACATTTCCTCCAGAGCTGATATAATGTTTGAAGGGAATGGCATTGTGCAGCTGAGCATGCCAGCTTTTCTGTGTGTTTGGCAAAGTCCTGGTCAGCTTCAGCACCTGAGGGCTCCAGTATCCTCTGCAGTGTTGGTCTTACCTAGATAGCTACAGAGCTCTTCTTACAATCTCTTTATTATGTTCTTAATAATATTATTTTTATTCTCCTATTATAGTCACATTATAATCTCTTTATTTTCACTGCCTGTGCTTAACTTTTTCTGTGTTTTAAATGAGGATTTTAAGTAATTAATATTTTGCTAATGCAGCAGTTCCTGATTATATACAATTCCATAGAATACCTCTTAACTTCCCCAGAATCCATGGGAGAGACCTATTGCAATATGAACAGTAGATGAACCTTTGGGAAAGTCCTATAGTTTAATACATTTTCCAAAAGGAAATAATCTCCATCATTTTGCGTATATGGTTGATCAGGTCCTATGGGCAGAGTGCCTCAACAACCATCTGGTTAGATGCACATTTACAAAGGTACCAAGAATGTTAACACTCTTAACAGATAATAAGTTCCAACATGCTACGTTGTGATGCTGTTTCTGGATTACAGCATAACCCAATGCAAAATGTTGAAAAGTCAATGTTTCTTTGAAGTGCTTTTTGCTGAAAAGAGATTAGAGAAGTACATAGATCATCCAGTGTGTTTAGTATCACAGTAAAATCTAATATCAACACAGGGCTTAAAAAAAGTACTATTTAAGGTAATTGGGTATATTATAGAAATGTTGTATTTCAAAAATCTATTGTTTGCTCTGAAAACAAATTTGGGAAATAACCAAGATGCATGATTTCTTTTTAAAGTAGTGTTCTATTCTGAAAAATGTTCCGAATATTTTTATCGATAGCTATTAAGTTATTAGTATTTATCTAGTATGAGGAAATTACAAACCACCATATTTTAGAGCAGACAGTGCTCATGGAAGAAATTTGCCATTCTTTTTTGTCCATTTGAAAATCAGGGTACAGCTTCAGAAGACAGAAGACACCTCACAACACCAACTTTTCTTCCAGTGCAATGGCACTGTCTCCTCACACAGTCCATGCTGGGAGGAACTGTCAGTGAAAGCAGCAAGGCAGGTGTAAGAAAACAAGACAAGTGATGTTTGTGGTCTGTGCAGAACTGTTGCATAGGCTGAGGTATGAAAGCAAACAGCACAAAATAACATTAGTTAAAATAGGTGTCAGTGTGTGCAAGATCTGCTACAGCTACAGCAAAAAAATCTCACCCCGGTCTCTTCAGCAGTTGAGATCGCCTGCACCACCTACCCTTACCTGTCCCTGAGACCTCAAGACTGTGTGTGTGACTGTAGGCACAACTACTGTAAGTGAAAAGAAAGCTTGAAATTTAAAGAGGATAATCAAATTTAAGAACCTCTAGGACCTTAGCGTCTAAGCAGGAAGTTTTAAAAATTGCAGTTTTTAATTTTAGGTGCATATTATGGCAATGAGGTGACATATCAGAGCAATATCCTTTATCGATTTAACAATTGTGATTGTTTTGGCTGGAAGGAGTCATACGGTGACACTCTGTTGAATTCTTAGAGGTTAGTTCTGATGATGACTAATAGTAGAAATACTCAACATCACAAAGTAAGTGGAACTCTTCAAACACTGTAGTTTAAAAATACATTTCTCAAAATGTTTTCAAAACCTGTGTTTAAAAATGTTGTACATTGACATTCTTCATTGCTGTTCTTACTCCTCTAGATTTAAATAGCCTAAATAGTAAACAGTGTATTTGTAACAGTTGAAAGTCAGTTGGATCAAGTCAGTTCTCAAGTGAATCGATGTATACTGACTTATACCACAGTTGATCTGATTAGTCTTGTAAGAGAGACAGCAGCTCTAATAAAAGCCTCTCTGGAAAAAAAAGTGCACCTATTTATTGTTATCTTTAATATTTTGTGAAAACAAGAAAGACTTGGAGGTAAGCAGCTTTAATGCACCTATTGATTTCCTTTATTTAAAATATTAATGAACTGACTATAATAAGTGATGGGGTTTTTTTTTTAGAAAAATAAGAGATTTAAACAACATGTGTGATGTTTTCTACATGATCCCAAGTGTTTATATATTAAAAACCAAATTAAAACTGATTAGTTGATAATGACTGCAGATGCTGACCTTTGGAAAGATTTATTAGTCCTGCAAACTGTGAACTGGGCTACCTGCTCATTCTGACCTTGATACAAGAACAGAAACAGTGAATAGTAGATTTAACCCTTGCTGATTCTAAAAATAAATTCCTGCTAAAAGAAACATCATCTGTGATTAACAGGAGAACTTCTAGGCTGTGAATAATAATGCAAGTCCAATTTTTTTTTAAAGGAGGCTATCCACGGGAATCGAATTAATGCCCTCCGTCTCCTTGGTTCTTTACTGATAAAAATATATATTAGGTGGAACAAAAGATTTTTGGGAAAATTTTATTATACAATCTGTACAGTTACATTTCGTTTCCATTCACCAGCAAAGCAAGTTGAATGTGTATCATACAAAAATACGGCTATTGCTTTGCTTCGCTTCAGTCTCATGTTTGGTCTCATTCACTGTCCATTGCAGGCAACACAAATATTCCCATTGACTTCAATATGTGTATGTAAAGGCCCTAGATATGGAGAAAACTGTAACTTGAAAGCAGACATTTATCAAGGTGAAAAGTCAATAAGACTTATAAACATCTGAGAAAATGATTTAATTGTAATCTGAGTTTAAATAATGATGATAACTGGAACTGCTTTAGCTTACTTTTTATTTATTTATTGTAACATCTTTTCAGGAGCCTGTTAATGACTCTTTTTAAGCTCACAATTCATGTCTATTGACTTTAATACAACTCACTGCAATACTGATAGACCCTGCCTTCAGCTGCTACTTTATGCCTTACTAAATTAACAGCTAAATATCAATGCTTGATCCTGTGCTTTTAAGCATAAAGCAGGCAAGTTTGGACTGTCTGGTAGATGGACTCATATCAGCAACAACTGGTTACATGAGTTAGTTTTAGAAAGTGGGGGGATAAATAGGGAAAGAGTAGAAGGCGACTGTTGTTTGGGTTTTTTTGTTTTTCTTTTTTTTAGGTTTTTTTAGGGTTTGTGGTTTTTTTTAATTTATTTTTTGAACCACCCTGTGATCTGCACTGCAATCTGTTTTGTCTGTTGCTTCTGACAGTATCACACGGAACCTCACTTGGTGAGATTGATTGGTACCTCCAACTTAGCCATTTCCTTTCAGAATGGCTGCCTTTTTTTGCCTAATGATGTTACATTTGTCCTGCAGATGATGTAGAGCATGCTGCAGAGGATGAACAGCTTTGCTCTGATCACTCCTTACTTGGCAAGTACTCACGCTTCAGACCAACACTCCTCAGCACCATTAATATTATATATAGATACCCTTGTCACAGATTTACATTCGGTGATCCGAAATCAGGACAGGAAGGGTGAAGTGGGGGGGGGTGGGTGGGTGAGGAGGTGATCTGATTTATTGTGAGGAATGTTGGTGAATAAAAAGGAAGTGATCAAATTTATATTAATGTCTTGACCTATATTCTCAGTGATGCTTTTTTCACTGCTCAACCCCAAAGTGTCTTTCCTTCTGCAACAGAATTCAAAAAGTCTTTAAAAACATGATGGCTCAGTGCTTTGACGTGTCTTTACTTGCAATAAAATCTTTGAAATCACAATTTTGTGCATTGGTGACAGCCCCTGGGGAGATTAATTAGTCGTGAAGTAGAAGCCAGGTTCTCAGTCTCTAAAAATGTTTTGTGCGTGATCTGCACATCCACAACTGCATGCACATAGGAGCCCTGAGCACTGACACTAAAACATAGAGAGCATTGCAGACTTACCTCCATTTCCATACACATCTGTAGATCCTGTGTGTAAGAGTTGCTTGGAAGTTCATTAAAGAGAGAGAAAGAACAGATCTTTGGTATACACCTTACAAAGGAAGTGCAGTATCAGGCCATTCAAAAATGTGTCATGAAGCTGGTAAATCAAAAAACTCAAACTTAGAACAGCAGAAATAAGATTACTTACAAACTAACTTTAGTGGTTTTTATTTATGTCTTCTAATATTCAATTATTTAGTGCAATAAATTTTTCATCAGACTCCTTTCTTTGTTTACTACGTGGGGAAACCTGCTCTGGGGATGAATCAGGGTGTTGTAAAGAAAGAAACCTTTTCTGGAAGAATGCCAGCTTTGTTTTTCAGAGAAGACAGACCACAGGAGGTGTGGTGAATAGGCAGAAGGTTTCCTGGGTTTTTTTATGTGGCATTTGCTAAGTTGTCTACATTCATATACTGATTTCTCAGTAACTCCCTTGAGGTTTGGAGGTCAGGGTGCTAAAGAGTGAAACACCACATTATTTTAAATATCTCTGCCTGTCCTCTGTCTGAGTGTAGTGGAGATAATAAAGCCATCTTAGGAGTAACATGACATATAGCAAAAATGCTGTTGTGCTACATCTCTCAAAATGAGAGTTAAAATTATGTAAATAAACAGTTGTGTGGTTTGCATAAAATTTGCGTTAGAAATAGTAATTGTGAATTGAAAAGTGAGAAATTGTCTATTTGTACTGAATAGAATGCTTTATTTTTAACCATTTAATTTTATTTTACTTTAATAAAGTTCGTTCATATTTGTTCCTGGGTGAAATATTGCTTCAAACTGAAAGAGGAACAGTTTTATATAGAATGCAC
Organism: Ceryle rudis; assembly: GCA_033439905.1. NCBI lineage: Eukaryota > Metazoa > Chordata > Aves > Coraciiformes > Cerylidae > Ceryle > Ceryle rudis. The sequence continues at coordinate 178,937 of JAAGNO010022758.1, read as the reverse complement.
TGAAATGAAATTGTGTGCTTTGAAACATCTGCTACTGATCCAGAGAATATTGAAATGGACTACTTTGTCCATCTATTTTAAAGAGGGCTTTTTATTTGTCTTTAATTTTTGGCAGTAGTAACTGTCTGAAATTGGTACAAATTGACAAAATGTTTTTGGCACCAAGAAGCTATGTCTTTCAGTACAGAAAAATGTTCTGACTGTTGCTCTGCTCTACCTGAGATTCTGGAGCATGGAAATGCTACAGTCACAGAAGCAATCTGAATAGTTCTTGTTCTACAGAAGGAAATGCATGACTCAAGCAGTATAGTAAACCCACAGTCAATGCAATATCACAATGAAAGACTAAGGAAAAAAAAACCACTATTATGAGTACTGCGCGTGATCCAGCAAGTTAAGCTCTCTCTCCTACTCACCTCAGGTGGCTGGTCAGCAGTAAGTTAATGATCTTACATTTCTGAAAAGCATATTCAAATAAGTCTTTTACAGTTCATTAAATACTTGTTCTGAGTACTTGAAGTGCATAGCTTTGTAAGAATGGTTTGAGATATATAGTCTAAAACACAACCTGTACAAAACTTTGTTCCACTTTCCTCTTCTGACAAAAGGAGCTTCTGCCACTTTGTCACTTTTCTGAAAGGATTTGGCAGGAACATCACTGGGCTTTTTTAGTTTTGGTTAGTGGAGCTGTGGTACTTCGCTAATGACCTTGATCAGTTTAGTGCTGTACTCTCTGATTTCTATCCCAGAAGAATTATCAGTATTTGTAGAATTTAAATGCTCATCTTTGTAAAATAGGTGAAAAAAAAGAATATTTATGCCACAAATATGATTTTTTGTATGTTCATTCACATCTAGATTTATTTGCAATAATCAACTGACACATCAAGCATAAACTAATACCAGCTGATTACCATCAATGCAACCAGGCATGAACTAATACACCATAATGCCTCATTGCAATTATAAAGTTTTCTTATAAAATGCTTTAAAATTACTTATGTTAATTTAGCTACAAGGCTAGCATGTACTGAGCAGGAAATTATGTTGTATTAATTTCAACACTCATGACTCTTATTAGCCAATCATATCACTCTTCTTCTTTCCATTTTATAATTATCATTAATTACCAGTTTATAATAAGTTTATTCAGTTAATTCAGTGCTGTTCATGCCCTGAAGCATAAACCAATACTGATATCATTTGAACCTGTGACTAATTAGAAAATTGTAGTACCATTAGGTAACTTGTTCTATAAGTGATTTCATCCTTTCAGGTAACCCAAGACTTTTTTTTTTTTTTAATTACGAACAGAGAAGACAGACGTTCCTGATCAGTTTATTTGAAGTTTACCAAATCAAGGTTTTTTTATGATTTTGCAATAGGAAATTAGAATAGACTAAGCTAGAGCAATCTAAACCAACTGAAAGTAGAAAGTAAAAACCAAATATGTTACTTAAAAAATTATTATGCGTGTTTCCATAGCAGTAAAAAAACAAAGACATAGACACCTGCAGGAAAAATTCAGGAGTAAAGCTTCCAGGCAACTAAGTGGAGTGTTTCATTGAATAACCTTTTCTTGTACCATTTTAAATGGGACTAGACAATATAATTGGTCAAGTACTGTAAACGATCATCTTGTACTGGGCAGAAAAGATAGAGTTTCTTCTGTCTGTAATTTCCTTATGGAAATTTTTAAGATATTCTTTAAGAATTATTTCTCATAGTAATCTGCAATTTGACCTGGAATTTTGGTTATGATTTAACAGCTTAACCTTATAAAGGAATAACACAGTAATACTAGTAAATACTACCCCTTTCTGCAGGAAGAGTGGTTTAATTCCAGTGCACTTAAGATATAGTTGCATATTTTTTATATAGATTAATTACACAGTACCTAATTAGAGAAGTAAGAGCTGCAGTAACAGTACTTGTACATTTTTCAGGTGATAGAGTGAAATACATTTTCCCTTTTATAAGTGGTACATGAGATCTATTACTCTCAGCTTCCTTGATTCTTCAACCATTCCTCACCAAGTGCTCACCTAAAGATTGCACTTCTTCTTGCACTCCAGAATGCAATTAGTCCTCCTTTCAGTACTTTATTTGACAACAGCATGTTTGTCTTGCACCAACAATCCCTATCCTATCTCAAGCACCATTGTAACAACCAATTCTTCACCCAGAGGCAGCTGGTCATTCACTTTCACTGTACACTAAAAAGAAATTCTCAGGGATTTAGATATTCCAGACAAATATTCTAGGCCATATTTACAGCTGAGTGACCCTGTCAAAATTCCCCCAAATCAGCAAAATTAGGACTGCTAGCTAGCAGAATTGAGTGTGAATCAACCAATATTCATTGTGACTACTTTTCCTAGATCTCCGATCCATAACAGATATCCTTGCTATCACTGATGGTCTCACTATCTACATAACTAACAACTGTGAGAATATTCAAACAAGACTGTCTATGATAAACAGAGTCCTGATGACTTTTCATAGAGAAGAGATATGATAAGTCTGTGTTGCACATTATCTAATCATGGGTCAGTGAATTCACAGACAGGTGAGATAGTGAAAGACTGTCTGTCACTTTGGGTGCTGTATAAGATTAGAGACCCAGCAGAGACTGTCCAATGTACAAGTTAGCTTCATATATCCCTTACCCAGCTCATATGCTTCTCCTTTCAGCTTCACAGACCTCAAAAACCTGGATAACTAAATGATAACACCATACCTTAGTGGAGATAGTGTTATGTCAAAAGTGGCTTATTGGCATATCGTTCCCTGCACAGCTTCTGATGTCCAGGTTATGATTAAACACTTGAAGACAGTCCCTTTTCTGTACTTTCAGCTTCTTTAAAAGAAGCAGTGGTTGAAAAGCAGGCCCAGCATTTGGCTCCCATAAAGCTAGTCACTCCTAGCTAACAGTTGGGGTTATGCCAGTCCACAGGTTTACTAATTGCTGCTGTACCAAATATGCAATGTGATTCTTGATACTATTATCACAAATGTAGTGGTGCCTCCAAACCAGCCACTGCTGCATTACAAATAGACATGGCACAGGTAGTGTTCAGAGTTCAGGTAGGAGTTCAGAGAACAACAGAGCTTCCTTCTCAACCTGATGACATGATTCTAGATAGTAGCTGTCAAAGACTACCTACAGTACAAACCCTGAAACCACTCAGCCAGTCTTGCAGGACCAGGAAATAAGTAGCCTTCTGTGGTTTAAATCTGAAGTGACTCATTTACCATTTCTTATGAAGCCAGCTTGTGCCAGCTCTGCTGCTGCTTAATCACACTGCTGCTGGGAAATTTTCCTGGCAGAAAACCCACACATGTTAGTGACAGATATCACCTTGGGCCTCATCATCTTCTGGTGGTATCCCACTATATTCATACCATGAATGCAATAGGCAAAAGAGCAGCTTGGCTCTTTTCAGTCTCTTATGGTGCTGGTCATAAAGGGAGATGGAAGAACAAGAATCTTTTTGGGATGGTGATAGAGGAGGAGGCTCAAGTAACTGCAAATGAAGCTGGAGATCCTGGACTGAAGCAGAGAGTGGTTGGTTTTATAGTACACCTCATACCTGTAATCTCTGAAATCCAGTCTGATCCTCTCAACCTTTGTTTTGTCTCTGATTCCTCCTTTCACAGCTCCAGTCATGTGAGGATGATTACTGTTGATCTGTTATTAGAGTCATAGAAACAGCCACACTGATAAGGACTAGTAGCCATTTTAAGTCAAGTTTGTCTGTTGCTAGTAAAATCCTTCAAAGAGAGAAGCAAAAAAGCTTCAGCTGTGCAATTATAGAATGACTGATACTTCACAGTGATGCTAGCTCTGAATGAAGTTTAGACTTTATTTGCTAAATATTTCTTCTAAAAGAAATTTTTCAATCTTGTTCTTCATAGTGCTTCAGCCCATGCAGAGTGATTAAAAATTCTGATCTCACATGGTTGGTTACAGACCATGGTTTTGATTAATCAGAAAATTGGTTTAATCATTTGTTGCTAGGAATAATAAATTAATGCAGATGAAGTCCATACTGCTGTCTGTTGAACTCTGAGTCTGGTATCAGAAACATTTCTGACAATTCACAGAAACTACCTATGACAGTAAGAATATTCATCTATATGAATATTATATATGTTTGATCTGTAAGCCCTCACTGCTCTGTTTGAAGTATTTGAGATGTCTTGCTGTTGTACGTAACATTCAATCTCTTTTTGTATTCACAGACAGTAAGCAATATTAGGAACTAATGTGGCGAGGCATATTAATATTATTAGCTGGAATTTTGAATAATGGAGTCATGATAAAATGCTACAGCATAGAGGGACTCTGGACAAAGATAATTAATTGTCTATAAACTTTATTTCAATATATTATGACTTTTATACTTAGATAATAACACTGAAACCCATGCTTTAAGAATTATTGGTAATTATATATTGGCTGTGAAATTTCAAATACAAATATCAACAGAAACAGGATTTCACTGATGTGGTCACTTTTTTAAAAAATATCATTCTAGATTAAATATCACTCATACGCTTACTAGTTGATCATAAATTACAGAACCTTTATCTACTGTATGCATAATAAAGCAGAAGACAGGCTGACAAAATAAACAATCATAGGGAAAAATAATCTATCATGAAGAAAGGCTTTCAGGGATGAATAGGGTTTTGCAGGCAGTGGTACTGCTTAGTAAGTTCTGAGCTCTTAACTGTGTGATCTGAATAGTGTCCAATTAATAATGAGATTTGATATGTGTTAAAAATTTATTTTCTACAAATATGGAAGATAGGAAGTGAAGCCCTAGATGTGAAAGAATGCAAATGCATTGAAAATTCTCTTAGGGTCACTTCACATTTCAGATCAAATCGATTATTGGCACATCACACCCATAACCCATAGTCAGGTGAGTAGAACAAATTTCCTCCAGTAGTCCTGTGGATTCATGTAAATACAAATGGAAAGCTTAGACCTACTGTTTATGTGTACTTTCACTTTAATTAATAAACCATTATATCATATCAATAATGTAAATACCATTGGGGTTTTTTCTTATTTAAAAATAATAGGCTTGTACACAAAAACATACACGAAGGCATTTTCAAATAGAAAATTTCTCAGATAGTGTGAGCACAGCTGTTTGTATAGGGACTTCAGCTCTTCAAAAAGGGAAGTATACTGATGAAAGTAAAAGATGTAACATAGAGAGCTTTTACCTAGATAAAAGTCAGCTGTCAATATATGAGTACTGGTCTTGGAAAACTAATACCAACTGCAGTTGTATGTCATGTACCTTTATTCAGAGAGTTCTGCATTTCCTGTGATGGGTCAGCACTGTAGAAAAAATAGTCAGAAAATCAATAAGTAGAGTAAGTAATGAAATAAAAAGTAGACCTCTTTTAGGCAGGGTGTTTTCTCTCTTCATCACTGACATGTAAGCATTTTGTGACTTATACCTCTCTGTCCGCTGCTGACTATGTTTCCTGCATGTAGTGTGAAGACTTTTGATCCAAGAAGAGGAAGTGAAGTGCATATTCCGCTGCCAGGTCATTCTGAATTGATAATCCTTCATAGATATTTCATGTACTTTTATATGGAAGACCTAGCAGAATATAAGAATGATCTGAAGTAAAACTGTTGCATTTTCATATTAAATGGACTTGAGGGGTAGTGGATCTCATGAATCTTCTACTATTAGTTTCTGACACAAACACTATCTGATTTACCCATTTTAACTATTGTTAACCATGCTCTGTACATAAGCAGCACTCAGCTGAAATCCCCTTCTGCACAAAGAGGAAATTCACTGCTGTACTTGTTTCTAAAAGTGCTAAATGAGTCACCCTCACTCTATTAGTTGTCTCTATCTCAGCTGTCCTAATTCAAGATATTGTAGCCAGGGTGTGAAGCAGCCCTTGAGCTACTTGGAGTAGCTGGTGAGCTCTGCTAAACTGAGCTCTCATCTCTACCCTGCAAATGTAGAACTTCAACCTACACTTCTTTATAGGCCTAGCTGCAGCATTTCACCGTCAGTCTATGTCTTTCTGTGTGGTACCTAGTACGTAAGAGAAGTATGTGTGCGGAAGTACTTGTGCAGAGTAGTTTAATGATAATACAGGACTTAAACTTCCATCTAACACTATGGCAAAGATAACCTTTGGGAAAATAACTTCTTCAACAGTGTTAGTATTTTTTTAAGTTCAAATGAAAGCATACTCAAATCTGTAAAATGTGTATGAGTATATGCAGAATGTGGATGTAACTTATTAACTGATTTAATTAGTTTGAATCAAGTGGTAAGCATAATTCATAATTTTATGGGGAATTCTATTACAAGTTCTCAAAGTCCTTTGCAAATAGGAATGAAGTAGAAAAGTGTTATTTGTAAAGAAAAATAATATTGATAAAGGAAAGTAGTCAAAGATAGGCTAAAGGACTTAATTAAACAAAACTGAAATTCACAGCAGAATCATCTTGATGCTACATCACTGCACTTCAGTCATCCTTTACTCTTTCTGGATAATGATGTTAGTGCCCCTCAATTTCACTTGAACATCTATTCTGGCAAATTTCTGGCAGTTTGACTTTTCTCCATTGCTGTGCAAGGGTACTTGGAACCTCAGCTTCTTTCTTCATCTGAATGTTGGCAGTGTGGCTAAGAAATTCAGGTATCTTGGGGTATTCACCTGCAGTTCTCAGCTCTTGGAAACATTTCTGGTTTTCTAAATTGAGGAATAACTGGTGCTGAAAGACTGTATTAATGCTTAACGGGGAAAAAAAAAAAAAAGGGATTTCATTGTCCTAATACAATTTTTTTTTTTTTTTTTTCTGACAATGAAAATGTGATGAACCATTATAAGAAATGGAGTTAAACTATAGATTTTGCTTCTGGGCCCATGATTTTACAAAGTATGCCAATTCCAGTGTGTCAGAGAGATCTCTTTCATCATCTGCAGTTGGAAACCAGTGCTATAAAATTTTACTAACCTAAAGAAATTAATTTCAAATTCCAGAGAATGGCAAAACATTAAGTGTCTTAGAATAAACAGCAGGACAGCGATTTCAATTTACCTTTTGTGGATCAAAAGAGAAAAGTGAGCTCAAATCCTAAACAATGTGTAGAGAATTGAAACACTGGGGAGAATTTCTGAAAGTACAATCAGCCAATAATAGCTAAATATTTTGATCTTCAATATACTTCTATTAGAGGATGTTCATTTCCATGCACTATTTAGTTTACAAGTATTGACGCATTGAATGAGTTTTAAGAAACAGCAGGGGATTTATGGCCTTCTGATTTGTTATCTAGGTCATGAATATAAGAATTTCATTCTAATGTCCTGGAGCCATATCATGCCATTGATTTTTTTTAAACAGATTTTGCCATTGATTTAAATGGGGAGTTCTGCTTAAAAATCAATGGCACAATATGGCCCTGAGACATTAACACATTCCGAATATTGATGGAAAAGGAAAATAAAGCCTTTTTTCAAAAGCTCTTTCTCTCAAAATATTATCCTTTCCCCGGAAGGTCCAGACATTCTACTGGATGTTCTTAAATTAAGCATAAATGCTGTTGAATGCAAGTTAACAATTACATTTTTTTTTTTCTAAAAAAACATATGACTGGCATCCAACCTTTTAATCAAATAATTGACTAATCACTCACTGTGGTACAGCTTCACAATCAACTCTTCCAGCTAAACTTGTCTCCCCTGACCCCCTCCTTGCCTCTTTCCCACTGCACTTCAGAAAATGTTCAGTACAGCCCATTAAGGAACACTTTAATTCAAGAGGGTCTGGCTGATCAAGAAAAATTAAGCTCCTAATAACAGCAAAATCGAAAGAAATTTGGACAAAATGACTCTCCGCATCACAGATTTTGTTTACTAGTGGGTAATTAATTCTCCACATATGTTGGGAACATCTGTCGCAGTGACCTGCCATCGTATCTGTGAAATGACTGCTGTGCAGCTCCTCTGCAGGTCATTAGTAACGCTCTGAAAGGAATCTTCCTCTTTCTGCCCCAAACGGGCAGTGCTCTCTGGGGTGTCCCCACCCCATGAGTCACCCAGGTCTCTGTGTCCCTGCTCCTCACCTGCTTCCAGCACCTACCTCTTCTTCTGTATCACACAGTCCTCAGAGGAAGACCTGCTGCCTGATGGAAAGATGTGCGAGAAAGACATAAGAAAAATCAGATGGATTTAATTTTCTGCTGCATCACCTGAATTTTGTCACACCTTCATGGGTTAGCCTTCTTAGCTAAGAAATCATTCTAATTTAGTGCTTTAGCAACTAAACTGTCTGTTCTGTTTCTTCTTGGCCAAAGGGCTTTGATGAATGGAGAAGAGGAAGGGAGCTTATTTCTCGTCCTGTGTAAAGCTTCCTTTCCTGTCTGTACAGGGGCATCAAGACAAAAGAAGGATGTGCAAAAAGAAGTGAAATAGAGGCCAAGTTTCCAGACAGCTTCTTCTATGCCTGAATTAAATTATTTTGTAATATCCAAGGGATGGGCTGGCATAGGAAATCTTCCCTGAGAAGTGAGATACTAGTGAATACTGATACATGTGCAAATCCTTTTTTTCCCCATAAGCAAGGCAAAAAGCATAACAAATAAACAAAAATACAAAAGGAAAAGCCCAATGTCTGCACTTGAAAACCACATTTAGGTCATATATTGGCCAAGTACTGCTCACATGCCAAGGCATAATCATATGCTTCAGAGCTTTAGACATTGTTTTCAAGGTCATGTAGAAAATATTTTTCTGGTGAGGCAAGTTACCCTCCCTCCCCCCATACCCATAGGGACTAGAATAAGCTGAGGAAGTTGAACACCTGCAGCTCTTCCAAGACACCTGTGTTTACGATGAATGCCAGAGAGCCAACAAATCTTCTTTCACAGGAAACAAAAAAAGATGCAGACATCAAAGAAAATTAATCTGAGATATCATTATACACAAAACAAAGCATTTACTGTAAGAATCATGCATCTATCTCCTTAATGCTTTATTATATACAGGAATTCCAGCCTCTGCCATTCTCAGATTTCCTTTAATTTTTAAATATTTTTTCTTACCTTCCCTAAATATGTGTTATATCCTGAAGTGTAGGTTATATGGACCTACATTAATCTGGACATAATCAGATTAAAATTCTATGTGGGTCTGGGCCAATGTAATCTGGTGTAAATCCATTGCTACCTGGGAAACAATGCTGATTTACATCTACTGACATTGCTGGACCTCTCTGTTTATTAAAAAAAATATATAGAAAAAATAATATCTCCTTACCACTGTTTCAAATAATAACAGAGAAAAGAAATCCTAGTTTTAATATTTCTTCTGAAATTAAGAAGTTACTTCTATCTTCTGTGGTAGAGGCTGCTCCATATGTTGGCTGAAAAAAGCCATGAAGAAGTTATAGTCTGTAAATCATGATATATATATCTATATGTAATAAATGTCTTCCCATTGAACAAAATTGGTTCTATTCATTTTTCAAGACACACAGTTTGTTCATATGTGTACAAATCACCCCAATGAAATTGTAGCCAGAGCATAGGGCTGGGAATTGGGAGATAGGAACTACTCCTGACTCGGCTGAAAACTACCTGTGTGACCTTGGCAAACATCTTAGGACTCACAGGACTGATGGCTGCTTAATGAGATAATCTTCTATGAAAAATGAGGGAAGGGTGTGTGCATGAAAAGGAGTTTCTGAAGCAAATACTTACTTAAGCTTGTCAGCGTTTTAAAAGGTTTTGCTGCATCTCACATAGAATCATAGAATCATCAGGGTTGGAAGGGACTTTAAAGATCATCTAGTTCCAACCCTCCTGCCATGGGCAGGGACAACTCCCACTAGATCAGGTTGCTCAGAGCCCCATCCAGGCTGGCATTAAAAACTTCCAGAGATGGGGCTTCCACCATCTCTCTGGGCAACCTGTTCCAGTGTCTCACCACCCTCCCAAAGAACTTCTTCTAACGTCCAATCTGAATTGACCCATCTCTAGTTTTAATCCATTCCTTCTAGTCCTACCACTGCCCGACATCCTAAAAAGTCCCTCCCCAGCTTTCTCGTAGGCCCCCTTAAGATACTGGAAGGCCACAATAAGGTCTCCCCAGAACCTTCTTTTCTCCAGACTGAACAACCCAAACTCTCTCCATCTCTCTTCATAGGATAGGTGCTCCAGCCTTCTGAACATCCTCATGGGCCTTCTCTGGACATGTTCTAGTGTGTCTATATCTTTCTTTCCAGAACAGGACACAGTACTCTAGGTGGGGTCTCACGAGAGTGGAGTAGAGGGGGAGAATCACCTCCCTCGACCTGCTGGCCACGTTTCTCTTGGCTTTCTGGGCTGTAGGTGCACACTGATAGCTCATGCTGAGCTTCCCATCCACCAGTACCCCCAAGTCCTTTTCTTCAGGGCTGCTCTCAAGCCAATCACTGCCCAGCCTATATCAGTGCTTGGGATTGCTCCGACCCAGATGGAGGACCTTGCATTTGGTCTTGTTGAACTTCATGAGGTTGGCATGGGCCCACCTCTCCAGCCTGTCAAGGTCCCTCTGGATGGCATCCCTTCCCTCCAGCGTGTCAGCTGCCCCACACAGCTTGGTGTCATCGGCAAACTTGCTGAGGGTGCACTGAATGCCACTGTCCATGTCACAAAGATGTTAAACAAGACCGGTCCCAGTACTGATCCCTGAGGGACTACACTTGTCACTGGCCTCCACTTGGACATAGACCCATTGACAGCCACTCTTTGGGTGCAGCCATCAAGCCAGGTCTTTATCCACTGAATTGTCCATCCATCAAACCCACATTTTACCAGCTTGGAGACCAGGATGTCATGTGGGACAGTGTCAAAGGCTTTGCTCAGGTCCAGGTAAATCACATCAGTTGTTCTTCCCTTGACTATTGATATTGTGACCTTCTCATAGAAGGCCACCAGGTTTGTCAGGCACAATTTGTCCTTGGTGAAGCCATGCTGATTGTACCAAATCACCTCTTTGTTATTCTTCTGCCTCAGCAGTGCCTCCAGGAAGATCTGCTCCATGATCTTACCAGGCACGGAGGTGAGACTGACTGGTCTATAGTTCCCTGGTTCATCCTTCTTTCCCTTTTTGAATATGGGGATTATGTTTCCCCTTTTCCAGACAGTGGGGACTTCACTGAACTGCCATGACTTTTGGAATATGATAGAGAATGATTTAGCAACTTCATCTGCCAGTTCCCTCAGTACCCGTGGGTGCATCCCATTGGGTCCCATGGACTTGTACCCTTTCAGGTTCATCAGATGGTCACAAACCTGATCTTCACTTAAAATGCAGTTCTTTCATCTAACCCCTGCCATTATCTTCTGTGACTTCAGGAGTGTGGCTGGAGCCCTTGCCAGTGAAGACTGAGGAAAAGAAGTTGTTGAGAACCTCAGCCTTCTCAGTATCACTTATCACCACTTCACCTGTTTCCTTTCCGAGGGGGCCCACACCTTCCCTAGTCTTCTTTGTACCATTAATACACCTATAGAAATTTTTGGTATTTCCCTTGATCTCCCTGGCTGGATTTAATTTTAACTGAGCTTTAGCTTTTCTAACCAGGTCTCTTGCTGTTCGGGCAACTTTCTTATATGTCCCCCATTCTAGCTGTCCTTTCTTCCACTCCTTGTAAAGTTTCTTTTTGTGTGACAGTGTGTCCAGGAACTCCTTGCTCATCCAGGTAGGTCTCCTAGCATTCTTTCCTACCTTCCTCTTTGTCAGTATATTTTGCTCCTGGACACAGAAAACATGATCAAGCCTTGAATACAGACCAGCTGTCCTCGGCTCCGCTTCCCTCTAGGGCTTTGGCCAGCAGGTCCCTGAAGTGATCAATGTCATCATGACTAAAGTCCAGCGTTGCAAGCTTGGAATACATCCTCCTGGTTGCACTGAGGATCTTAAATTCTATCGCTTCATAGTCACTGCAGCCAAGGTTATCCCTGAGACCCATATTGGTCACCAGCCCTTCCCTGTTGGTGAGAAAAAGGTCCAGCATAGCACCTTTTCTTGTTGGTTCCTCTAGCATTTGGAGGAGGAAGTTGTCATCTCCTCATTCCAGGAACATCCTGGATTGCTGGTGCCTTGCTGTGTTGTCCCTCCAGCAGATGTCAGGGTGGTTGAAATCCACCAGAAGTATCAGGGCCTGTGAACGCGAAGCCACTCTTATCTGCCTATGGAGGACCTCATCTGCTTGGCTCTGCTGGTCAGGTGGCCTGTAGCAGACCCCTACTGTAACAACATCTTCCCCGTCTTCGCTTTAATCTTAACCTATACGCTCTCAACCAGCTCATTGTCTTTCCCAATATGAAAGTCCATTGATTCTAGGTGGTCACTGATGTAGACGGCAACACCTCCTCCCCTCCTATCCTGCCTGTCCATCCTAAAGGGCTTGAATCCATCTATCCCTATGTTCCAGTCATGGGAATCATCCCACCAAGTTTCAGTAATAGCCACTATGTCATGGCTTTCCAGCAGCACAGTGGCCCTTAATTCGTCCTGTTTATTGCCCAAGCTGTGTGCATTCGCATAGAGGCACTTCAGCTGGGCTGGCAGTGTCACCCTCACATACAAAGTCTGAAATTATCAGGACGTTATAAACAAGAGCAAATGGAAGAACTGCATCACCAGAGTTACCTTTTGGAAAGCAACAGGGTTAGGAGGCATTGCTGAATGAAACCACATTCAAAGCAGGAATTGGTCCTGCTATTAAGAAGGGAACAGGCTGCCTGGGCAGCTCAGCAGTGGCTTTGGCAGCGGGGAAGAAAATTAAGGTAAATCACTGATCCTTTACAATAATAGAAATACTGAAACAATTTTCTGGTTGAAGATATGCAAACTTGTTGCTTTGTTTTTACCATGGGATTTGTTAAAAGGGAAATATATTTTTTTGCATTTCTAGTAAAAATGTGTCTGGGTTCCCCATGTGGTTCTGGGACTCAAGGAGAGGAATATGAGAAACATTAAGAAATAGAAAATCTGTTAGTGGTGCAGCATCTCTGACAAGTGATCTCAGAAGTTGCATGGCCTCCAGAAGACAGCATTCAGATGTATTTATGTATATCCATAGTCATTCAGTTGCTATGTCACAGGCACTAGTCAGAGTTATATCAAATATATGATAGTTATTGCAACAAGGTAAAATTCAGAATCATGTAAGGGATTGATCCATACACTGTATTTCCAGTGTATTTCCAGTTAGGAGTGTTAGGTTAATGCTTCAATGCAGCTTTTTTGTTGTTGTTGTGGATCACAAAAATAACAATGAAAGAAGGCTTTCTACCAGGATCAGCATAGAAGGGGTTCTCCAGCCATAAGCAATTTCTCGTGATTAAGAAATATAGGTAAGTCACATCCCCATCTACTTCTCTCAGTCAGGTTCCAGAAATTCAAGAGGATTAGAGCAGAGGGAAGAGAGTGAGCTGTATCTCAGCCTTTATCTTTGAAGCTCACAGCAAGTCTACACACAAGTAGTACACTGTGTACTGTCTTTATTCCTCCTGTAATCCCTGACGGTGTAGACTCATCTGCATACCTTCAGCTGAGAGTCTAGAGGAAGTTGACTGTGAAAGAGTCAAAGAAGCTTTGGAAAATAACAATGCTCCAAAGATGCAGGGATATCAAAATGGCTATGGTCTCCCATAGGCAATGTCTCCAGAGTTCCTTTCAAAGGTAGTCTGAAATACCGATCAATTTTATCAGAACCTCTTTCAAGTTAGATTTTTTTGAAGAGACCATTTTCATCCCTACATTGCTGTCCTTCCCATTTCTGCACACACACACACACACACTTCCCCCCTCCTTCATGGTGGAAGAAGTTGGAGGGAATTCTTCTAGGGAAGATTTTAAGGGGTTTACCTTTCACAGATTCCTCCCATGTGGTCTTCCCCCCCACCTCCTCCATGGCAGGCCCTGGTCTGACCCAGTATTATTCACTGTTCCTTCTTCAGGCTGTAATCTCCAGCCTTCCCAAGGGAGCAAAAATAGAAGCCAAATATCTGCTGACAGCTTTGCATGTGTAAATCCATAGCAACTTCATTGAAATCAGCAGAATTACTTTGGCTTGACACCAGTAAGAAGAAGAGCCGGATTTGACTTATTAGCACAATAACAGAGAAATTAGCTAGATTACACTGAGGATTTCATGATAAAAAACATTTAGTTTTCATTTAACCAGTGGAAAGGTAACAACATAATTCCCTTAAGGAAGGTGTAGAAATAGTATCCTATATACAAAGAAGGAAAAACCTTAAAAAGGAGTATGCTGTCAGAGAGAGTGATACTAATGCCCAGGAGAGCTGTATATAATTAGCTGTCATCATTTACATGGTTAGTTTCTTCACCACATACAAAATATACATAATTACAGCTCACTTACAAAGGATTCATTTGCTGTGTTCCATATCTTATGAATTTTTATGGCACATAAGTCTGTTACCATCAAGTTAAAATCTAGGACAAAATTTCTAGAAAACTTCCAAGTAATACCCTCTTGCAGATTGCAGTGGAATCTGCAATGACTGCTTGATATTACAGTTCTAAAATGTAATACATGTAATAAATACATTTATAACTACAACAAATGTTACAGTTGTTACTCATTAAATGGTAACATTTAACTTAGTTACAAACAAAATTTACTACCTCTGATATATGTCAAAAGCTCAGAAAAAGATTCAGAAAACTTCAGTCAAAATGATTCATTTATTTCAATTAATATTAATAGAGGAAAAATATATTCTGCATCTTGGAAATGATTAAAAATCATGCCACTGAGAAGCTGTAGCTCAACTGGAATTTTCAAGACTGGTCTTTTTGTCAGGAATGGGAATGAACCCACCTTTGAGAGAGCTATGAACTTCTGCAAAATATCAGTTCCTATGTAATCTGCCAAAACTTTGGCAGGTAAATTTTCCAAGGACTAGAGCCCAGTAAAAATGTCCTTACAAATCAGATTTTGGAAAAAAAAAAAAAAAAATTAAGAAAACATTTGCTGATATTGCTGGAACCAAATTTTACTGGGTCTGATCATGTCATCCCAACTAATAAATGAACGTGATGTCTACTGGCTATTTGAATTTTTCATCTACCCTCTTTTTATGGATTCAGAGTTGTTAACAATTTACTACTACTATTGGGCACTTTATTAAAAGAAAAAAGAAAAGAAATTAAAGCATCAAAGGAAGATGATAAATTAATTTCTAGCTGTAACCTCTGTAAGGAAGGGTTTTTATAAAAACCACTAGAGAAAGTCCTTGACTATAGTAAGACAACATCTTCTTGGTCTATGTATCTCTAAGTTAGTGAACATGAATTTTGAACCAAAAGTCTGTAGAATAAGACTGACTCTGGAGTGATTGACTAGAAATCAAGACCTCATTGTTAGCACAGCATAAAGTGCTGATTTAGTACAAGTGTGCTTGACTGGCTAAAATTAATTTCAGTGATAGTTTAAAGGACTAATATTGTTTTATCAGACATTATACTGGCTGTATATAGTCTGTTATCTTACTATAAGCACAATAATAATTGTGCTTTATGACTAATAGTGTTCTCTCCTACTGTCTTGTTCAAATTATTAAGCTGCAAGACTATCTTTCCTTCCTCAAAACAGGCTACTGGAGAAGTTGAGGTCAAATGAAGGTTGGGAAGGTGCCTAACAGTCCAGCAGTCCACTGAGGAAAGGTAAAGATGAAACCTAGGAAAAAGGAATAAGAAAATAGAAGTAGGAGGGCCATGTCAATTTATCATGAATTTATGCAATATACACGTGTACATAT
Organism: Ceryle rudis; assembly: GCA_033439905.1. Classification (NCBI taxonomy): domain Eukaryota; kingdom Metazoa; phylum Chordata; class Aves; order Coraciiformes; family Cerylidae; genus Ceryle; species Ceryle rudis. The sequence continues at coordinate 163,101 of JAAGNO010022758.1, read as the reverse complement.
ATCTGTGGGCAAATAATTTTCTGTAACTTGATCCAAAGTCCATTAAAAACCAGCATCTTAGAAACAGCAGTCAGAGAAGGCCAGGGACAATGTAGGCATGACAAAAATCTCAGATGTGTTCATGGCAGTAGATCTTCCCGTAAAAATGTTTCCCAGCTATTTCCGCACAAAGCTATTCCACTTCAAAATGCAACAACCATCTTTGGAAATAATTTTTAAGCTCAGCTTATGGTGGGTAGATACCTCCAGGAAATGACTGGAGTTTCCAATGTATAATGCAAAGGAAAGGGTGTAGAATATGTAATTAGAGCTTCTTTTAAAAGAATTAACAAATATAAAACTCTCTATGTACTCATGCAGAAGAATAAGACACCAGACTGCTTGTTTGCCCCAGAATTTGATGCCGGCCTGAGGGCATTATTCAAATTCCACCCACTGTCATTTCTACGCTCAATGTCCTTCAAGTTTTTCAGATAACTTTCAGCTTTGCCCTACACAGTGACTATAAGTACACTTTCTGTATTTATTTGTATATGAACTACAATATGACTGTTATTAGTTATGGTGTTACTGATTAATACGATTAGTTTATTTTTTCTGATTCTGCTTTTTTTTGTAATATCTACATTGGACTGATCTTTGGATGCTAGTAACTGTGGTCTATTGACAGCAATTGAGCAACAGTGATTTAACTAAGCTGACTATCTGCACCTTGGTATGCTAAGCACCCTTGACACATCTGAAGGCATTAGTCTGCCTTTGAAAAGATAGGAAAATAGAGGTACTAAACCTGTGGGTTAATTGCTTTAAATCCCAGTTAAATAAGAGCTCTGGATTCTTTCTGAGATTTGTAACATGTTTAAAAGGTTTGAACACACATGCCTAGATTTCTATTGCAGTTCCCTTTGTGGTCAAACACTGAAGCTTTAACAGAGATGAAACTTCTTCAAGCAAATGTAAGAAACTAGTAGCTGCTTAAAAAGTGTGATTCACGTCACTTTAATAATGTATTTAAATGGCTGAGGGACATGGCTATGAAGACTTGCCTGTACCACACCTTCCTACGTGCTGCATGCAAGACTGCATTTAAAAATTTGCAAAGTCTAAGCAGATGCTGTTACCATGACAAATGACTTTTTAATCAGTCATAATTTTGCACTAAGTGCTGTATAAGTGCCCTTTGTTTCACTGCTTAAACTGTCAATGGCTAACTAGAAGTCACAGACTAGTGCCTGTCATTAAAAGCAATGGAAAAAATCAATACAATTTTTAATTAGAGGTGCCCAATGACTTCAGCTTTTAAGAAAGGAATTCTCAATCAGTACATTATGCCTTCAAGTCCTTTCCAGCAGTCCAGAAGTTAACACACAAGCAAATGAAGGTAGTTTCAATGTTCTCCTGAAAATAAGAAGAGAAAGGGGGCATGAGGAGAATTCAAGGAAAATATTTTCTATTTGATTGGTATTGTTAGGGAAGGGATAAAATACGTAAATACTGATGTTTGTGGAAACCCTAGAGCATGCTTTTCATTAGACTCTTAAAAATATAGAAGAATATATAAAAAGATACCCCTGTCAGTAAAATTTGCAATATAGATTTTTGTTTGCACACTTCTGAAGAAGCAGCTGGGGAAAAAAAATATTCCTATTGCTGTCATTATTATTGGCGTATTCGTGTTATTGACTGCCTCAAGCATCTTGTCTTTGTTTAGTCTCTCCTTACCCCTGAGTGCTCAGGTTTTTTTTGTTGTCGTGTTTTTGTGATACCTTCTGTTTCTCTGTCATCTGCAAATGTGTTTGTTGAAGAAGCAGATGCGTGTTTCACCCATGGTGATAAAATCTTAACTGATGTACCTTTAATAGCACTACTTCTACAACAGTAGCTGAACTCTAATTTCTTAACAGAAGATACATTTGACAGGAATAAATATAAGACCTGAGCCAAACAGATGAACTTTCTGGGTGCTTGATGAATAAGCATACCTTCTAACGTGAGGATACTTATTCTGAAATTAGAGTAGGTTTTCTGGATTAGGATAAAATGTATTGAAAGGCATAGAATATGAGGCAAAAGAATACTGGAATACATAATATTTGTTCACTTACAGTAATAAATTATCAAGTAACTGAAGCATATGTGAACCAGACATGGCCTATGAACTCTTATATCAATATATTTTGTATTTTGGCAAAATTTACAATCTGTAAGCATACATTATAAAAAGCATGATCTGTTCATTCACATAAACAGCACTTTTAGATTTTAATAGATTTAGATCTTCATCCTTTTGGTTGCAAACTGAAGACTGTTAGACTATGAACCACAACTTGGAGTACAAAAAAATCGTATATTTGTAGAACAAATCTCCCTGAATTTGACATTTTATTAAATATTGGAGCAATAATGATAGACTTCAGGACTCCTGTAACTCTTTCATGAACTGTATGACAGTATCAATAAATTGTTCCTCTGAGCATTACATGGTTAATAGTGCTGTTACTTCCTTACAAGTTGTTTTCTAAGCAATACCTAGTTTCTAATATAAACCATATATTCCACCTCAAATTTCTGATTTAATCACCTGTGTCTCAGGCTTTTTTTTTTTTTCTTTTCTGTGATACATACAGAGTAACCTGTCTGTCATAGCAGTAGCAGTTAGCATGCAGTATTTCTTTTTCTTGCTTACATTACAGGGCTTCCATAAGGTGTAATAAAGAAGAAAATGGCAGTGGAAGAAAAATATACCACCGACTGTGCATAAGAAATATGCATAATGCAATCAAATGAAAAAATACCACAGTAGTAATGCTTTGGGGTTTGACAACGGATACGCTGCTCTCAGATGCAACCAGCATGGCTTACCTGTCCTGGCTGATCTCCAGGGACTTCTTACTCTGTTTCAGTCTGAGCCAGTCTTTCTGATTTGCTCCCTGATAAAGATTCAGATATCTGGAATTTACTTGTTTAAAGAGAAGTTAAAAGTGTGGAGTAGAAGTTGGTGAAGATCATTTCCCCTGTTCTCTGCTGACAGCAGCAACAATCTTCAGTGGCTGGTCCCTCAGTGGAACTCAGGAGCATGTTAAAGTGTTTCTCTCAAGACATGACAGTTCTGGTGCCAAAAGGTCCTATCCAGCCCACTTTCTGTGATTGCCAGGCAAGGTGTGACGTGGGATGAGGTGGAATTCAGGGCTTCACTATCAGGACTGAAAAACTATGTCAGACCTTCACTGCCTGGACTGAAGTAACATAGCATACCTGGTTAAACTGCCTCTGTGGTCACAGGAGGCAGTTTGGTACAGGAAGACTGCTGGAGGAGGGTCTTGTACTGGTCTAGAATGTTAACATTTTATTTGGGAAGTGGCATACCCTCCCTTGTGTTTCTTTCTCAGGTTATCATTTCTGAAGCAGAGCACTCAGCTGAGCTGTTGATCTCATGTCCAAAACTGAAAGGTGCCTATAAAAAAGTGGTTGTGGAAGAGGTAATTGTGACTGCAGCAGCAGAGCTCTACACACAGGACATGTCTGGCATTTAGAGTAACATCTCTGTCCTGGCTTTTTGGATGCTCACCTGCATATGCTTGCACAAGTTGCTTAGTTTCCATATCTCTATGTATCAGACTCTAGACTGGCCCTTCAAACACTGTAAGCTCAACAGGCAAAAGTATCATACAAGTTTGAAGAAAAAAATTATTACCCTTCCCAAAAGTGCCTGGTATCTACCATGGGTCTGTGTCCTCCAACATGCACTTTTCCCATTTCTGTGTCAGACAATGTGCAGCAGTATTTCTGGGGAGTTTTTGCCTTTTGATCTCCTCTCTGATCTAATGCAATTGTCCACTGGCAGAAGCGCTGCGAGGTGCAGAATAAAGTAATGAAGCTAATCTGATTTCCACCCCCCAACCCCAGTATCTACATGCCCTTATTATATTAGATTCCTAATGAGATTCTCTGTCTGCACTCCAGAAACAGGGCTGGAAATGTATGTATATGTGGGGAGGGGGGGGATGTTGTGGAAGGTTGCCTCCATTTACATCCCATCTTTAATGGATAAAATCTGCCCGTCCTTGAGTGACAAGGTATCTACCTCCAAGATTTCTTGAGGGATAAGCTTCCGAAATTGCCAAGAAAAAATATATGTATGTTATACTAACATATCTTTGGTATGGCAACCAACATAAGCACAGGAGCGATAAAGGAAGAAATCTTCATGTGAAGATTCTTGTGCCTTTCTACCCAATAAATCTGCAAGATATCCTGAAGTGGGTGGAAAGTGTGTTGGAGGGATGTGCCTGTGCTGGAATTGCCAGAAACAACACTGAATAAACTAATTTTGTGTTGTTAAGCAGCAAACATAGTTACTTATCTTGTGAGTAAAGAGTCTGGACACTTTTAAAGATCCCATGAAATGAGATGTAGCAGTGCATTGCTTGAAAGTCATCCAATCTATACTTAATCCTCCCTAAAAAATACCCAACTTATATCTTCCTCAGATGTACAGAGCTAATGCCAAGCAGTTTTTAATAAAGAAGTGGAGAGCTACTGGATGTTGGCAAGAAGTGGCCATCCCAGGCTAAAGAATACATCCCATACATCAGAACCATATTTTGCCAGTCTGATTATAAATAAATCCTCTCCTGATAAACTGGATTAAATGCATTTTAGAAAACAAACAGTATTGCTCAGAAAGTGTATGGTATGGTAATCATAGAAGATTATTTTTTTGCTTGGAGGAAAAGTTTCAGTTTTAGCTAAGTCACTGAAATGTACTCGTTGTAATGGAGTAACAGGTTAGCCATCATGTTCAGAGAAAAAACTCCAGCCTCTACTCAGTTCAGTGAAAAGCCTTGCAACAAGGCCTGAATCCAGTTTCATGCCTGACAGGTCCAAACATGATCACTTCAAAACTGAGTTTGCCATTTGTTCCTGAGGCAGAAATTTTTTTGGTGCAAAGAACCCTCATGACTGCCTGGTGTTTATGGATAAAATGCCTTTAAAAGAAGTTTAACAGCCTAGGCTGGGCTCTTCGTGGACAAAGGTCCATATGACAGAAGCACTATACATAATTCACCACAAGAGAGCCCCAGAACTAAGCAAGAAAGCTAAATTACCTGTCACTTCCAGAAGAAGTGTTCCCTTTGGGTCAAGGTTGAAATCATTGGTAAACCGATGTGAAGATCACACTGGTCTCCGTATGGATTCCTTCCCTGTGCCAGGACTGCAGAGAAATAAGGGAGGCAGAATGAATGTCTACTAAAATTTCCACGTTATTCGCAATTCTTATTCACAAACCAGCGAACCTCTCCCTGATCAAAGTTTGTGGGAAATGTGCAGCATGGAGGGGGAACTATCAATGTTTCTAAAGCAGCATTGATTCTTTCACTGAAGCAAAACAACGCTTTGTGGCAGAGCATGTATTCTGTTCACAGGGGTGTCCTGTCAGAGGTGCGAGGCATTACAGCTTTGTCTGAATACAAAAAACACCTCATTATTACCCTGGATAGGAAATGCTGCTAGTTACAGGGAGCAAGTATGACTTCAGGAGTACAGTTCATGAGAAGTAGATGCCATCTGGCTGTCATTAAGTGGCTGATTGTGGCTTTCTGTGATTGACTGGTGATTGATTGACAGGTGGTAGAGAGGAAAGGGATATGGCATGTCAGCCAGACACGCCAGCCTTTTGTTTCAGTTCTGTAGTTTTTGTGGTGTGTGTAGCTATCAGGGGGGCAATTTTTCTTTCAGTCCCACTCACACTGCAGCCTTCATGTCAAGTAGACCTGAAGTCTGCAGAGAAGAACAGGAGAACGGGGAGAGTATTTGACCAAACACTTAGACTCTTGCAAAACTTCACAGTTTAAATCTATGACAAAGAAAAGGTGAAATTTAAAGAAGGTATCTTGTCCTGTACTCCCTTTCTCACATGCTTACATTTCCAAAGCCTATAAGGAATGAATTTTCGTTCTGCCATATTCCGTTTATAACAACTTTAAACTTTATAACATTTAATAACATCTTTTCTAATTTTGTTTTGTTTTGTTTTGTTAAAAAAGCAGAAATTCTACTGATAGGATATATAAAAATAAATTCAAATTAAACTTGTAGTGGTCCAATTTGCTGCACTTCAACAAAATATTTGGGACTGATCTGTTTGTTCTACCCTAAAAATTTGAGGCAATATAGGATTAAATTGTGCTGAGTAAGGTTTGCTTTCTTTAAATATGCAGAGAGTAAACTGGTTTCTGGAAGTGCAAACACATGGTAAAGGCTTTTTATAAAGCTGAACCGTGAATGCTCAGTGTGTAGTATCTATGAGGACTGCATGCCATGGGAGTGGACAAGAGCTGGTTTGTCTCTCCACAGAATTTGCACGTATTTTAACAACAATGCTTCAAGTTGCTCATATTTGCAAGATCTGTGCTATACACCAAACTTACAGTTTAAGCAGTGCCATCCTAAGGCTGGCAAGCAGCCAAAGAGAGGTGGTAGTTGCAGGAAGGGGCTATTTTGAGCTAGGAGGATAAAGTAGTTTCTGAGGAAGTCTCCAAGGTCAGTAAGTGTGCAAGTAGGGTAAGATATCCTACAATACAATGTGTAATAACTTCATATATTTTGTAAGCAGTTGACTACATACATGGAACATAACTAAGTACACACAAACAAGTTTTAATAGTTCCCATGGTAACTATATAATGTACAAGATTCATCAAGGTAGATTAAAAAACGAATTCATATTTAGAAGCCCTGATTCCTAAATGCCTATTACTTTACTGATATTACTAAATGGGATAAAATATTTCATAGGAACAAAAAGGTAGGATCCTAATTTGATTCACTGAGCAAACATGCTTTTTTTTTTTGCATTTGTTATGTTTCATACAGAGAGTATCTCTAGAACACAGCGCAATGCCTTCTGTCTAAACCAAACCTCGCATTCCAGTGCATTCCAGCAAAGAGTGTATTTTTACAAGAAGAAAAAATGAACTAGCTGGGATTTTACAAGTTAGCACATGCAACTCAGTGTTCTACTCTGTGAGTCAACAAGACTACTGCTGCTTTAAGGAAAGATGGTCTCCAAACGGTTTATGAAGTGATAGATCATATATAAATAGGTTGTTTGCTCTCAGTACAGATGCCATCATTACTAACTACTTTCAGGCTCTTTGAGAGCTAAATAATTTCGTAATGCATCATTGAACATTTAGTTGCTTCGATAGCAGATGGTTTCAGGGGTCCATCTGCTCACAGCAATGTTTTCAACAAGCCCCCTTCACCTTCACCAAAAGGTTCAGAAACATTAGAATATTCATTCCTCACCACAGGTGCCTTTCCTGGAGCCTCCCCATACACAGGCATAGTGGGTCGCACACTCAGAAAGACAGAGGTGGTTTCTGAAATATGTGACTTAATCTACTGTGTGTAGATTATTTCTGTCAGCACATGAAGACAGCAGCAATATTTGGAAATAAGAAGCATCAGGTTACCTGGAACACAGCTTTTGTTTGTCAGGGGTAGATTTTTAATAGGCTTGCATCTAAATATAAAGAGTTGAATAAATTTTAATAGTATTAATAATTTTAACTGTGCATACACATTTACAGTTGAAGTTAACTGCGTGTGCACAGTTAA
>JAAGNO010022758.1:131833-143566 GCA_033439905.1 Ceryle rudis | reverse complement strand
GGTTGACTTTTGACTCATTTCGGAAAGTAATGTTTGTAATGAGAAAATTTTTTCTTATTTTTTTTTTTTTCTTGTTTTTTTTTTTTTTTTGTTTTTTTTTTTCTGTTTTTTTTTTTTTTGTTTTTTTTTTTAATAACAAAAAAAATATTCACAGCTCCTTAGGGAGCTGTAAATCTTCGGTGCCCAATATTATCTTACATCTTACAATGCAGGGCTATACAGAGACACAGAGAGTCTGTTAAGCATCTCCAGAACAAGAAGCAGTGGAAATCTTTCAGTATGGTCCTCTGTGAGTGTAATTTGCACAGCTGGACGTGTAGAGCAGATCAGATTAAAGAACTTTTAGTCCTCAGTGTGTCTCACACAAAGCTTTGCTGTGCTATGCCTTAGCCTCACCGGGAGCTGGCAGAGGGATTATTAATACAGCTCATTTCTGCTTGGAGCTGACATGCCCCTGTGTCTACCAGTAGAGTTCCCACAGTGTTTACCACTCTGTTGACTCTCCTGCCCAAAACTGCTCCCATTTTGGCAAGATTTAAATATATCAATAACTATACAATGACCAGGTACTGTCAGATGTACTCCTCTGACTGTTCTTTGGTCAATCTTTCTCTCTTTTTAGTGACTGTAAAATTGAAATTCATAATTAATCCCTGAAAGCTGAGTCAAGGATGACCCTTATTTTGATGAATATCCTAACTGCTGAGATGGAAAATCCCATTCCTATTCCCAGGGAGACTTGTAATTGTTTCATGTAAAGGAGGAGTAAGTAGGATAGCGAGGACTAGCCTAGAAGACTAGGTGGCTGCTTAATTTCCCACAGCTTTCCTCTATCAACAAGCAGATGCGTGAGCACAAGTGCATATTTCTCTGAGCTCACCCTTTGGTGTTAACCTTTTATTTTAACGTAGCTCATAAAAACTGGTTTTACTTAAGAGTTGTTCTACTGCATAAGAACACAGACTAAAAGAGAGTCTGTTCCCATCTTTTGATCAATCTCAATATAGAAAGTAGTGAGAAAACATGGATACAGAGAAAGCAAAAGGGAAATACAGCCTAAGAAGTGAGGCATCCTTAGTGCATATGAGAGCTTATGGTATACATACATCCAAAATCTATTTATTGTGTTTCTGTTGTTGCTGCAAATGAGAAACATAAAGACAGTGAAATATGAGTGTGTAATGAAAGATAACAGTCCAAACTGATCAGATGTGGGAATCGGCTTTCTACTTATCAGCTATGATGGATAATTTGTAGAGACATTCTGAAAGTGAGCGTAAGTGATGAATCTGAGGAAGAAAATGGTGTTGCAAATAATCAGGGTGTGAAGTGAGCAGATACCATCCAAGAGTTATCTTTATATAGATTGACATAAAAATCTATAACATGGAGTTGCTACACAATATATATCTCCAAGGCTTACACACAGGCTTCTATCAAGGCTGTGTTAAGGATAATGCCCAAGATATGCACCAGAAGAACTGATAATAAGTATGGGAGGAAGCAAGGAAGTCTGGGTAGGGAGCCTTATGCCAGAAGACATGACAAAGTTTGTTTTTTTCTTCATAATAAATTTAACCTATCATAAAACACACATGAAAGGAACTCAGAGGCCAAGATTTTATTTTTGGACAATATGTGACATATTTATGTTTCAATATAGAGGTTGAAAAATATAGAAAAAAATGCTGTGGTGACTGAGAACCAAAGTTAAAGCTCTGCAAAAGTTAGGCAATGATAAAGAGAACTCCCAAGAAGTATGCTTAGGTAGATGAGAGGAGAATACCTCAAAGCTGATGGGCTGAAAGTCATGTCAAGATTGAAGTCTGATGGACAGTGCTGAAGGAGATTGAGTCAAAGAGATGGTGTTTAGCAGCAAAGACACCAGAGAGGAACAATAGTTAGCACAAAACAGGTAAAATGAAGAGACTTCTGTTGTTGAGAGGGTAAGAGAGTTAAAGTACAGTTGACAGACACATGCAAATGAGAGACATTAAGACAGGGAAACATCTGATTATTCAGCTGACTTCATCATGGATACTAAAGTGTGAGGGGAAGAAAGGTGGTGAGGAAAAGAATAAAGAGGGTATCAGTCAAAGCCAGAGAGGAATACTAAGGGGAAGAACCAAATGAATCAACTGGTGGCAGCAGATTTAGCTGGGAGCTGAGAAGTAGTGGAAGGTGAACTGCAGGCATGTTTGAATAAAAAGACACAGTGGAAAGGTTGGAAGGGAATGGGAGAAGCTTTTTGTAAACATTAGATACACAGCATCTGAGGGAAAAGCAGTGTAGGCAGCATCCCAAGGAGGAGCCCTTGTGCCTGTTAGTGTTGCTCACAAAAGGAAGGCTGGGAAGTTATTGGGTAACCTTGTGTGGAAAGGGATAGAAGAATAATCTTGGAGGAGTAGAGGCACATAGGCCACAAGATTAAGAACAGTCACATGGGAGAGATGGACAAGTAATACAAATTAGGTGGATGGAAAGCTGGATGTCTTTGTATGGGTGTCAGTGACAGGTAGGGAAGAGAGAGGGAAGAAGTGGAAGAGTTTCCCAGCAACAGCCTGCAATAGCCCTTTGCACCCTGTACATACAGGATCTAAACCTTTTATGTACCTGCATATTTCTGAACTGATGACCACAAGATTTATGGTAGCAGTTTAACTTCAGATCTGTATCTAAAAAGTACTGGGAACCAAGTCTCTTGAATCCTGTATTATTAGCTGTGTTTCCAGACACCAGTTATTAGGTCTGTTAGCAGGGCATCAGTCATCTCTCCTGAAGTCTATGAATCTACTTCAGCGATAATACTGACCTTTTGCTTACTCACCTAATGGATTAGAGATTAGCTTTTATAATCAATTGAAATATTATTACAATTTCTAGCCAGATCTGAATAACTATTAAACAGAGATCTTAGCATAGGATAGCTGTGAAGTCATGGTAACTAATTTGTTTAAAATGTTTCGGTGTATGGGACTATATATATGTAAGATATTAATTTTCTTACCTTCTCTAGCTCCTGCTTAATGTTTGAAAACAGTTATTCATTTTAATATCTTCAAGTCTATTTTTCTTTTATTCTTTTGTTAAAAAGATCTACTTACACCACCCAGAGAGAGACTGATCTACACCCTTGAAAGTAACTACCTCTCCAATTAATGTATTACAAAAGTCTACATTTTCTGTTTGCCTGCAGGTATGTTGACTGAAAGATTTCAGAGTTCTCCAGAAACAACTTCACTAAATAATAATAATAACACATCATAATATAAAAACTCCTACCAACTAAGATGCCCCTGGTATCAACTTTTTTAGAGGTTGGAAAATGTTTCCGTGAAATGTGTCCTTACAAGCTGGTCTGAACTGCTGTGAGATGCTGGGCAGTTTGTGCTGAGTGGCATTACTTTTGCAGACCTCTTGTAAAGGTGACAATATTTTGACAGATTTTTACAGGCATGGTTTTGTTTCCCCTTCCTTATTCCACAAATAATTGGAGAAATTGATTTAAAATATCTTCCTTTCTTGTGTATTGAGGGGGATTTTAATTTTTTAAAAGTTTTGGCTACTCTTGACAGGGAATTTTGAAAACAACCCCCAAACCTGCTGGAGTTAGAGTTCCACTGTTTTTAGGAGGAGTTAGCAAACAGCCAGCATTAACAGCAAACCAAAGTCCTTGCCAGTTTAAAACAGTATCAGCAGACTCTAAAACATCCTGAATTTAAGGATGCTGTGCAACACCTAACCAGCGACTGCCTTTCACATCCCTGGTGAATTGAAAAAAAAACAAACCCTGCAAAGCAGAGAAGGCTGAGAGATGCAGAACTGTCCTGTAAGGCTGCATCAGCCCACAGGTAACTGACACTACCTCTTCCTCCGAACAACTCCAGCCCCTCCTGCTTCTCCATCTTCCTACCTTCCCTGCCATCTGTTCCTGCTGCTCCCGCAGCCTCCCCGCTCTCCTCCCGCCAGGGCCTGTCTGAGCAGACGGGTATGAGAGCCTCTGATGAGGTAGGCCTCGGGCCCCTCCATCACTCCTCGCCACGAGGAAAGCACCAGCTGTCTGGCTTCATTTGCATTTTTTCTCCAAAATAATGAAATTATCCATGAGTATCCTGAGGTGATGCGAGACACAAATTTAGGCTGGATGTGTCAGCATGTGCTGGGAAGGGAGAGGGAAGGTCACACAGGATGCTCACAGCATTGAAATGGAGGGCAAGACATCTCCTGCCTGCTGCAAGGACCCCACAACCCAGGGAGAAGCTTGACGTACAGCACACCTCAATCCATGCACTCACCTCCGTATGTGTGACAGACATGTCCACTCTTCATTGGTGAGAACATAGGGATAAAACATGAGCATGTTTTAGCTTCTTGCCAGCCTTACCCAGATGTCAGCACTTAGCTCAAGAGTGTGGCTGGGCGGTATTTTCATTTAGGTAGCTCTGTTACAGCAATTTCTGATGATGCTGGTCTGGGCTCCCATCACACATTTTCCACAGCACTACCATTTTTCATTATTTCAGCATTTTGTTCAATCAGGATTCACCACAGCTGTTGTACTGCCATCCTCATCTCCACTTTGTATATTTGACTGCCTAAAGTAAAAGGGAAGACATTTGCTGAAGTATTTCCAAAACTACCACTAGAACAGCTGAGCAAGGAGAACAAGCTGAGATTCAGGCCTTGCAAACTGTCACTGCAGTGGGGGCAATCACTAGTTCTCCTGTTTTTACTGTTACTCTTTGCACAAACATGGTTTATATATTGTGTATATATTTCTATAGCCTACAAGTATTTATAAAGCATACAAGGATGTTGGATTTTCACATTCTGTAGTTTCTTTGCCTTAATTGTTCTGCAGTGATAAACATAGAGAGTCTTTGGACAGCTTTAAGATACGTTTAAGAATTACAACAGTAGAATAACACTACATGTAGAAGAAGATAAAATATTTAGTAAAAAGGCAGGAAAAAAGGGAGGATTTAACTTGTGTATATTTACTCAAATAAGCTTACAAATGTGTTTATGTATGCCAACAATTTATTTTGAGTGAATATTTTCAAATATACTATGAAATCAGAAATTTTGTCTCTAAAAATTAGTGTTCTCACAACTGGACTCTAACAGACATATCAAAACTAAACAATGCACTCTAACTATCAAATGCTCACATTAAACTCTTAATAAAAAAATGGCTAGCTGTGCAGCATAACTAATCTCAGACTAGTTTCAGCAATTATTACTTTAAAGATTATGGTAGATTACAGATAATTCAAACTACCTACTTTTTGAATATAAATTATTTGCTCTGCTGAAGCAAGCAAGCTATGTACACATATTTATATATGTGTCTCTGTGTGTATGTGTAAGGAAAAACATCCAAGCTGCCAGAACGGATTTGGCCTTTCATGACACCTCCAGGTCAGGTGGTTGGTGATGAGTTCAAGAGCAGCCTGTGAGGCTACACTTCTTGCCCATGTGGGAAGATCAAGTGTTTTGCCTTTATTTTCATATACATAGCAACAGTTGGGTTTCCATTAAAGCGGTTGGCTCACAGGTCATAGAGTCTTGTGCTGAGTCCCTCAAGACAAAATAGAGTATTCTACACGTGGTCTGTGGCTGCTGAGATGCACCAGTTAGATAATCATTTCACGAGTAACTAGCTATGCATTGTTAACATACAGGTTGTAACCTATAAAGACATTTATTGTTTGGACTACAGATTTTGTCAGCAGTAACATGTTATATGAAATCTTGCTGCACGCTCACATTGTCCAAAACACAGTGGGAAGGTTCATCCAGATTATCTTGGAAAGAGAGTACATTGCAGGAACTGGTAGGATTGTGAGATTTTTCTAGATTCTTCTGATGCTGAAACTGTTTTTTTTTAACTTTGTACATACTTAACATTTACCTGTACCCTGTACAATGGGGATATGTAATAGAGTATCATGTGTTTAGAATTCAATCATAAAAATTTATCATATGGGTTGAGTATAATTTGTCTTGATTTGCACTAATTGCAAGGTTTTGGTGATATCTTCAGCTCCAACTAATTATTCACTTTCATCTTCCAATATATTGTACTTCATATTCTGTTCTGTCCTACTACTTTTCTCCACCTGTGCTTACAGAGTAAACAAACATAGAATAAGCCAAGAAGATCTTGCCTAGTTTTTGAAGTCTCCTTTTTCTGAAATAAAAACAGATGTCATAAGACTGGGACAGGATATTTTCAAGTTCATGAGAGTTTCCTGTGATTAGAGCAAATCTGGTTTTGCTATTTGAAGTACAGCAGACCTCTTGCAAGTTCAGGATGTGAAAAAAAGACAGAAGCTGCCTTCTGTGATATTCCTGCATCTGCTTAAAGATGTGGATATCATTTCTCATATTCATGAAAGGGAGTAGATTCATACGTGAATCATGACTGCCTACTTGTAGGACTGAACTCTTTCTTAGGAGTTTCAAAGTCTTGGGTTTGCAATACTCCATTTCAGTGGCAGATATTCATCTAGAAATGTATATCTGCTTGTTTGTCTTGCCTGCTTAATTCATTGTGTCTCCTAGGCATTTCTGTACTTGCTTACAGTTCCATATCATGTATCATTTCCAGTGGTGAAATACCTTTTTCTGCATCCAGCCATGGATACGTCTTATAAGTAAGGGGTATAATACATGGTGGAAAAAGTGTTAAAAATAATCCCAAGGGCCCAAACTTGCTTATTATGGGGCAAACTTTAAGCTTGGTGTGTATGGGGAGCAAGGATGGTACAAAGTGCACAGATTCTCTGAGATGAGGCAAGAAGTACTTTGGCATCTACAGTGGTTCTGAGATACTGTCAAGATATTCTTTTTTGATTTGTTCACTCGACAAAACAACTCAAGGGAATGGTAAACAGACAGTGGGGAAGTCTTTATTATGTCAATCTTTAGTTATCCAAATCTGGGTAAAATCATATTCCCTGCATTCTTACTTTCTTGCAAGGTTCTCACCTTTTTATCACAACTTATTTTACCAAACATAGAAATGACTCGGACCTCTTCAGAGCTTACTCACTGCTTAAAATGATGCACCTTGCCTGACAACTCTTCATACAAGTCAAAAGTCTAGGTCAGGCATTTATCAATTGACCCTGTGTTAAAGGTAGACCCTCATTTCAGCACCTGTCAATAGCAGCTTTTGATGCCTTTGGAGTGGAGGCTATGTTAGTAGAGTTATTTCTAATTGACCATGCCTGGACTATAAAGAAACACAAACATTTATAAAACTCTGAAAGCACTTTGGGGTCTGGTTTATGGTATTTAATAGAAAGATCTTTTTTTCCTTATTTTTGTAGAGGACAAATTTCCTTACAGAAATATCACTGGGAGGTGTGCCGATAGTGAGAAATACAGCAAGTCCTACCAATGTACACAGCTAAAGCCCTTGCTAATCTCACACCCCTTTTCTAATACAAATGAACACAGTTAAAATGCTGGTCTCTTGTACTGTGCTAATGTAGAAGGAGAACCTTTTGATTATTAGCTGCAGTTACCATGAGCTCCCAACCTGGGATGGTGTCTACACTTCTCCTTCTGAGGTGTTAATCACAAATCTGCCAATCCTGTCCCACTTACAAGACAAGGAAAGAAATGTGAACATGTAAAAATTCACAGAGGGGCCCAGGAAAATTTCCCTGACACACTCCTGCTGTGACACCACAGCAATTGAAGAAGGCCTGTCATTTGGTTGTCAACCTTTGACCTCAACCAGACATATTTTGAAATGATGTGAAAAGAATTGCTGTGCTGTACGGCTGGCTCCTTACAGCTTTGCATGTCTGTCCTTGATGTCAGTCAAAAGTAGTTAACTGGCACCCATGGAGTCTAAAAAAAAAGCTCCTTTAAAGTATCAGTAATGACTTCTGTTAGCAAGACTAGCTCTTGTCAAGTAATGACTTCATGACATAAGGTATTGTTTATCTAGGCATCGTTCTCTTACTTGCATCTTAATGAGCCTAATTAATAATAAGTTAGAAGTCCTCAGCTATTTCTTCACAGCTGGACCATATGCACTAATTACACTGAGTGTGCAAACTTAGACTAATCCCTTCGTCAAAAGAAATATTTTAATTTAAAAAACCTTGATGTACTTTTTTTTTCACCTGATCACTTTAAAGATGTAATCTTTTCATTCTGGCAAATTTGCACAGAATCAAAGTAAACCTGGGAGTGGGAGAATTCTGTAAATTATAACTTTTCTAGTGGTATACTTCATTCTTAAAATAATTGAGAAAGATCATTCAAGAGCAAAGTGGTGTCAGGTTCATTTCTGATGTACGTTAGGTTCCATAAAGGTAAGGGATAATAATTTTTAAGTTGAAGGATAATCATCAGTCTCTGTGAAAGATCCTTCCTGAACAGAAGTATAAAGGATAACTATACTTAGGTACAAACAAATTGGGGTTATTTCTATTCTCAAAATACAACAGAATGCGTAACACCAGTCAGACAATTCCCTAGAACTGATGAGATAGTATTAGTTCCAGTCTAGTAATAAGATAGTCAATATTAGATCAAGTGATATTATTAGAAAATAACAAGGGTGATTTTGCCATAAATGTGTATATTTGTAAACTAATGATACATAATTTGTTTTTTATAATAAATACTGATTTTCTTCTTATAAGGTAAGTCACTTGATATATTGGAGTTTGATTCTTTTTCAACAAGAAAAAAGTCATACAATATTTTTCCAATCCTTCGATGACAGATTTAGTGATACAAGTGTCCACAGATTGTAACAGGATACTTTAGGACAGAGAATCAAGAATTATAGTTAACTTCAGACTGATTCTATTAATATATTAGATGGTTAGGTACTCTGATATCTAAACAGTAGTGCTATTAGGGATTCAATAACTAAGACAGGGACGTTAAAAAAATAGAAGTATCAACATCCTCTTGGCAGATAGGAAAATGGCCAGTCATCAAACATCTGTATGTTTTCCAAATTATCAGTTCAAACTCACATCTATCTTCACAGCCCCCAAGCAAGATCAATGTCGTCCAGCTATGTTGTTGTAAAACAATAAAATCTTGACAGAATTGGCTTTTCACGTTAGCCAATAAAGCATGTTAGAATAATACTCATATGCACTGAAAATAGTTGGATTCTCAAGTCTGAGTGGAAGTAGATTTTAGGACACAACATATTGGCAGGGGGTTGTACAACTCCCACTTCCTATTTACTGACCTGAATCACTGAGATGAACTTTGATAGCAGCACTGTTATTCCCTTAGAATTTTTATTTATTTAATTCCAGGCTGCTTTTTGAATCGGGTTCGTCTGCTGACTGAAGAATGGTGCTGGTGACTCTTCTGCCACTTCTGCATTATTTCAATTAGTTACCCAATATCTGCAACCTCAACATACAGCTGAGTCCTTTCTTACTTGATATGCGGTGTACCTGAGCCCAAGTTGTCTATTCTTAGTATGTTACACTGTTGTGTATAAACAGCAACACTATTAGCTGGATCATTCACAAGTATCCCATTTATTAACATATGGTTTCAGTGACAGGACTGGAATGAGTAAATTGGAATGAGCAAAGGTTGCTATCGGGAAGGAAGAACTTTAAAGTAATCCTACTATATGTAGACATTGAAAAGATCTTTCACAAGTTTCGCCCTTTATATTGAAAAGATCTCCCCAACAAGATACATTAAGCAGTTATGTCAGCCTGCATGCACATAAAGAATGTAAGGCTTTTCAGCAAAGGAAAAACTGACCTGATGCCATGAAATCTGGTTTGCCAGAGACCCACTGTCAGACTGGAAACACACTGATGTGGAATTGAAAGCACTTAGCTGTGGAATTCCTACCCCCATAGGTTGGTCAGGGGCCACATTTGTATAATTCACATATTGTTCCAGGGGCTATGAAGGCCTTTTTCTTTAGTTTCTGTGGTTTTTGGTTGTTTTGGTATTTTTGTTTTGTTTTGGTTTTTAGTAAGGGTACAATACCTGTGTAAATCTAGGGTTTTTTTTATTTCACCAGCTACTTCTGCTCTTCCCACTTACATTATGATGATTCCACTGCAGTCTCAGGACACTGTAATGATTAAAGCAGGCAAACATAAGTTGAGACCTTCTCCTTATCACCCATCCTGCCATTGCTCCTGCCATTACAGTCTGTATGTAGATTCATTTTAACTATTACAGACAATTTCAGCAATTCCAGCATATCTTTTAGGAAGCTGTTTGGCCACCTAATAAGTTTTTCCACTAAGAAATTTGTCCTGATGTAGTCAGCCTACATTTTCCATTTCTTATTTCCATTCCATTAGCACCTGCTGCATTTTACTGTACCTTTCTATAATTCTTCATTCCTTTTGGCTCATCCACCTTACAGATCATTGCAAACAATTAGCTCATCCTCCCATTTGTTGTTTAGCCAAGCTTTGGCTATGTATCTTCAGACTTTTCAAACTTTGTTTCAGTGAAGTACTATTAAGCTTTCAAGTATTATCTTCGGAATACAATAGTTCTCATAAAGAACTACTCCATACATAATAGTTTGCATGAAAATTTAATAATGATGCTTTATCTTCTTTTTAGAAAAACAGTCACAATTAAGAATATCTTTTACAAAACTATAACAAGCATTTTTGTAATTTGTAACAGAGGGAAACTTTCTGGCGATGCAATTAAATGAGTTTGAGGTTTCTATTCTGTGTGTTCTCTTGGAAATCTGAATGCTATTGATTACTTGTCTAATTGGTAGCATTTCTCTAGGTCTTGCCAGACAACTAGGCTTAGCACACCAGACAATCCCTCCTTGGTTAAACGTTTATGGTCTAATCCTTAGAGTCTCTCTCTCCATGCACGGAAAGTCTCTGCCTACATTGTACAGCAGCTTCCTCTATGAAGACGTCACTGCTCTAAAGGGCAATGTGCTGCTAGTATAAGCATATTTCAGAAAAGACAGTTCCCCCTCCTATTAGGCATTGGCCAATGTTCCCCTTTTTTCTTACCAATATGCACATCTTTGGACCAGCTATAGTACCTCTAGAGATGACCTTGGTGTCAGGGTGATCTCTAGAGACAGAGGTTGTCAGTACCACTGAACTTCATGAAATCAGGTAGTGAGCAAAGAGAGAAAATCAGGAAGGACTCCAACCTGAAGCTCTTTCCTAAAGACTAGCCAACAGTTACAACTCTTCAGGGCCTGACCCAAAGCTTCTGGAAATCAGCCTGCTTTCATTTTTGGTGCTGTTATCAGTTGTGGCAGTACTACCACCGCATGCTCAGGAACTCCAGTTGTGAACCAAGGCACAGATGGAGAAAAGAGACTAACTGTACCTAAATTACCTTCTCTGTACTTAATTTATGCTGATGCTAAAGTTTGTTCTCTCAGGACATTCCAAATATAGACACAAAATCCTGTTTCCATTTGAAAGCTGGGAATGTCTCCTCTCCAGAAGGTTAGCCCTCCAGTTTATAACCTTGATATACTGTCTTATCCTAACCTTGTTATTTAATTAAGTCTGGGCTTCAGAGCAGTGCAGTTCTGAGATGCTAATACCGTGCTCAGTGAAGGCGAGGACATGGCTTTGCTTTTTTCATGGGAAAGCAAGAGTGTAAAAATGGGTGTTTAAAAACAATGCTCATTATCAGCCCCAGGAATTGCTTTTAGTGTTATAAAGCCTTTTATTCTTCTCTGCTTCCCATAAGAAAGATCTAGCTAATTTA
>JAAGNO010022758.1:115230-131723 GCA_033439905.1 Ceryle rudis | reverse complement strand
GTATATTATAAAAACTAGACCATTCTAAAATAATTTCCCTCTGTAACCACAGGTTTGACATCACATTACTAACAGAAGGGTTCTAATATAGTAATAGGTTGGGGGTTTTTTTGGGTTGGGGGGGGGTCTTTTTTTTAATACAAAGTACTATTTCTGGACCATGACCTCACCTCGCAGTTCCATTACACAGAGTTTTTCAGGGGCAGTAAGATCTCTATTAAGAGCTGTGGCAAGGCCTTTCCACATATTGTTCCAGTCTTTTTTTTGCCATTTATGGCCCTTTAAAGTGACATGAAATGGGTTAGCTGAAGGTTGCTGACATAACCAGCATTTACTATAGTTAAATAAACCTGCTTTATGTACAGTGGCAGGTTGCTTTGTGTTTTTTTTTTTTTTAAGGGAGCTATTTGATGTTGATCAGATCTTTTAAATGATAGAAGTGGTCCCAGTGGAGATGGATTAGTAAGCAGAGGGGTAGATGAGGCAGTCAAAAAGCACAAACTGCAATTTACCACATGGTCTGTGTAATTTATCACACAAACATCCCTGACACATACATGGTACGTGTGTATCCTACAAGTTTGATTGTGTTGTGCTTATCTACTCTCTTAAGATGCTACTGAGCCTCCTCCCAGTACTAAAAAAAAGCTAAGCTGTACTAGGAGTTTGATACTATTTGGTCTACAAAGGATGATGTAATAATGAAAATATTCAGAGCAGAAGTTCTTTGTGCTGAGCATCACCAAAAAAAATTTTATTAAGACAGATGCCAAAAATAAGGCTCACCCTCAGGTTAGATATGAATGGACGAGAAAGAAAAACATAACCTTAAGAACCTTACACAGGTTAATTTAATCAGAAAATACTCTGTGTATGTCTATACAACGTACATGCAGTACCGCATAGAGGTATCTGTGTGGCTAATACATAGAGATGTACTTTTTTTGTGGTCTGCAGATAACTGCATGGATATTAATGAGATTCAGTCATTTGTGCTAGAGGCAACATTTCTCCTAGATCATTTTATTTGTTCCATATTTTTATCTAATGATGCATCAGAAGGGTTTAGCTTGCTAGAGGTTCTTTAAAAATTTCATCGTGAACACAGTGCAGGCATCATGCTGTGTGCACCTGATAATGTTCTGCACCATCAGTAATTCCTAAAATGCTTTGTGCTATTATGAAAACACTGAAACAGAATCAATGTTTTTATAGAAAGCACCTATTGATTAAAAAAATAACACTTATATACTATCATTTTTTCCATCTAGGACTATAGATCCTATGTAGGTCATTCACAAATGAGAATGTTACCCATAAAGAGTAAATAGACACCAGCTCTACATTACACTTTAAAAAACTAATAAATTTTGTCCATATTAAGACAATGTTAACTTGAAGAAAAAAAACAGGAGAAGATACAAGTTTAAGGGTAGATTTTTAGTGATGATATAACATAGAAAAGGATTTATAATATTTTGTTATTTGTTAATAGTGCCTAATTATTGATTGTTAAAGATTTGTATGTGCAGCAAGGAGGAGATCCAGGTTCTAGGATGAAGAATATATAACATTCTCCTTGTTTAAGGTTTGAGCAAAGGGATGCCCAAGACAGATGAAAATAAAATCACTTGAAAAATGCATGGCATGAATTATTAAATACTTAAGTAGAGTAGCCAAACAGAGAATGACTCCCAAAACCTCAACAGAGATAGATGAAAGGATTTGTGACTCCTAGCTGTGTGTATCATCCTGGTTAAATTACTGGTGAAAAGTGAATGAAACATTCCACTCTTTTCGGGTTTAGGGTATGTTTCACATAGTCTCTCCTTTCATTCTGTGAACACGGGAAAGCTGGATTTTAAGGCAAATTTCAGAATTCAGGTGAGGCTTTTTTCCATGGAAAGTTATGGAAATCGCTCATGCCAGCCACCAATAACAGGGTTTTACTCTAGGTTTCTGCATAAGCCAAAAGATAGATTCCTTTATAAAAGTACTTTTTATTACTAGCTCTTCAGCTTGAGCTGGGTGCCTCTGAAGAGGGACCCTGAACAAAGAAATCCCTGGGCAATTATACCCTTACAGCCTCAGTTCCCCACGCCTCTTGCAATAGTTTGGACCAATAGTAATATTAAGGTCTACGGCATCTTGCTTTTTATTGGTTTGATTTGTTTGGTATTGTTACTAAGCAGTTGCCAAGTTGTCATGTCCTTATACAATATCACACCCTTCTGGGTTGGTTTCACCTGATTCTGTATTAGCTATTTGGCATGTTGTAATATAGGTTTCATGGTCCATATACCACAACCTATAGGCTTTGTCTACTCTAGCTATTAACGTGTAAGCCACTAGCTTTGCCTGCTCTAGCTGTTAACAATGCTTAAGCTGCTAGCTCCCAAGTTTCGACTAAGTTTTTCTACAACAGGAAGCGTAGAGAAGTTTAAGCAGCACCGATTGTTGCTGATGAACTGTTACTTAAGAAACTGACTAGAGTTGCCAGAGGAAGTTTGTGACATGCTGTAAGTTTAATTATGTTCAATTCATTAACACGATTAAAGCTGTGAAAGAATTTATCGACACAGCCAGAATCGCTTAGAAACAGCTAGTAAATCATAGATTAAGGGGACTTGTTCTCCATCCCTACATGTCAAGCATGATTCCTTGGCAAAATACATCAGTTGGTCATTTGGGAACATGTATTTGATGCTAGGGATTTACTCTTTTCCCTAGATTAGATTAGTTCTTTAGCAGAAAGGTCTAATAACACCCTATAATGAAAAACAGCCTGAAAACAAGGGCCTTAACACATATTAATATCAAGCTATTGTGAATGATTTCTTTGCTGAATCTACCTACTGCTGATAAAAGAGTGACACTTTGGGTCCAAAACTTGACCAAATCAGAATTCCCTCACAATTTGGGGCAAGCTCATCTGAAAGCTCTGGCTTTGTTCTGAAAATGTGTTTGTAAGTATAAGAAGTAAATGAAGTGATGGGCAAGTGTTGTGGTTTAATCTCTGCTGGTAGCTAAACACCATGCAGCCACTCACCCACTGCTTCCCACTCCCACCCCCCCTTCCTGTGAGGTGGAAAAAAGAATCAGAAGAAGAAAAAAGGTGAGACCCCAGGGGCTGAAATAAGGACAGATTAATAAACCAAAACAAAGAGAGAAGAAAACAACAGTAATAATAATAGTACTAATGAAATTATATACAAAGTGAGTGATAGAAAGCAGGAAGGCTCTACCTGTTCTCAAGATGCCAACTTTCCCTGCTCCCGGTGCACCAAAGCCACACACTAAAGCAAGCTGAAAACAAACAGCCCCACCCTAGGCCAGCCCTCCCCTTATATAGGGGCATGACTCAGTATGGTTACGTATCTTGGCTGTGGCCCCTCCCAGCTGCTTGGTCCAGCAGCTGTTTGTGATAATTAATCCCAGCCCAACCCAGGACAGTAAGGGATTCATGAAGGAATGTATAGGAAAGGTCTAAAGGGAAAATAAACCTTACTGAAATTTCTGTTCTGTGCTTTCAACACAGCACCTCCCTTTTTCTAATCTACAACAAATTTCAAGGTCAGAATAGTCTTTGTGAAAGTCTTTTGATGCCATTCTAACTTCAGCTGCTTCCCAGTAACCTGAGTATGCTTGAGCAGGATTGATAACAAATCCCCATGGTTGTTTTCATAGGCCCACTATGAGTGAACAAGTTAGATGGAAGGAAATTATATAAAGTATTTCTCATTTTGTAGCCTTATTTCTCTGCTTTTCCTCCACCTCATGGGTTAGGAGATTTAATGAAATGAGCTAAGGTGGACTTCAATAGTAGATCCTTGTCTCTCTTGAGCTGGGAAGCCCAGAAGTGGACACAGTACTCCAGATGTGGCATTTCTAGGGCAGATTAGAGGGGGAGGAGACCCTCCCTTGGCCTGCTCATCACACTCTTCCTTATGCACACCGGGATACCATTGGCCGCCTTAGACACAAGGGCACATTGTTGGCTCATGGTTAACTTGTTGTCCACCAAGCCTCCCAGGTCCTTCTGTGTGGAGCTGTTTTCCAGCAAGTCAATCCCTAAACTGTACCAATGCATGAGGTTATTCCTCCCTAGGTGTAGGACTCTACACTCACCCTTCTTGAACTTCATTAGTTTCCCCTCCAGCCAACTCTCCAGCCTGTCTAGGTCTTGCTGAATGGCAGCACAGCCTTGTGGTGTGTCAACCACTCCTCCCAGTTTAGTATCATCAGCAAACTTGCTGAGGGTACACTCCGTCCCTTCATCCAGGTCATTGATGAATATGTTGAACAAGACCAGACCCAGTACTGACCCCTCGGGAACTCTGCTAGCTACAGGCCTCCAACTAGACTGTGCTGCTGATTACAACACTCTGAGCTCTGTTCTTCATCCAGTTCTCAATCCATCTCACTGTCCACTCATCAAACCTACATTTCCTGAGCTTACCATCATGAAGGTATGGGAGACAGTTGTCAAAAGCCTTGCTGAAGTCAAGGTAGACAACATCCACTGCTGTCCTCTCATCTACCTAGGTACTCAACCAATCTAATAGCCTTCTATGATGGTGTAAATGTGGTGTCCCATTGGTGGATCCATTCTTACTACTCCTGATAACCTTCTTTTCTTCCACATGCTTAGAGATGACCTCCAGAATGAGCTGTTCCATCACCTTTCCAGGGAGGTGAGGACGAGTGGTCTGGCATTTCAGAGGCTTAATCACTTCTAATCACAGCTGTTTGGGAAATAAGCTCAGTTGAAGTCTGCGTAGCACCAAGTTGGTCCTAAGGACTGTTGAACAATCCTAGTTTTGTTACTGTTAGATGGTGAAGTTATAAATGTTGTGTGCTTATTGGGCTTTTATTTTATTTAATTCAGTTTTAAAGCACAGCTCTCTTCCCCTTATGCTTCAGGGTACAGAATAGTCTCAGATAAAATAGCAAGTGTGACAGAAGTTTGTTTTTCATATCAGCCAGCTAGGAACAGCCTAAAATTCATAGCCATTAGAAAATCTGCCTACAGACCTACATAGTGAAGCTCAGAAACAGCTTGATCTCTTTTTCCAAGCTCTGGGGGCAACACAAGTCAAAACAAAATGTGGGAAGAGGGTAAACTGCTTGCCACTAATTTATGACATTTAGGCAATAAACGGGTTCATTACTGTTCCTTCATAAGGTTTTATGAACAACTGGAATGGTTTCTATTCTACCTAAAGGAGGGCAGCAGTCTACAGCTCCACATCATCTGTTTCAGAGATGTATTTCCTTGAAAATACATTTAACCAAAATAGTCAGGTTTCCAATACATCCTGATTTGGAGTATGCCTACAAAACCTAGTGTGGTTCTCTGACTCTATCGTGTCCTGTGTATGATGTATAAATTCTATATGTGATTTCTTGCCACAGCTGAGTAATAGTCTCTGACATTAACACATATAAGCATTGCTTTCCAGCATCACTAACACTTATTATTATATGCAGAATGAGAAAAGGACAGGGTAGGCCACATCTCGCATCAGGACTAGTGATGCCAGTAACCAAACGCCCATCTTTAACTAGGCTGACATGAGCTTATGAATTTGCCAGTATCTGCAATGTGGGTGAGAGACATCTTGGGAAATAATTTTTTTTCCTACTTTCTGCCAAATAATTTAAAAATTCTAAAATTAAATACATGCTCTGATATATGTATTGCAGAAAGTAAAAGTGATATATATTTTTTACAGCATTTACAATATATTAATCGCAGAGTTGTATATAATAATAATGTAGACCTGTTGGATCTACTTTAATTGCACTATTAAAAATCATATATACTGTACATACACTGTTTTACAAGAAATTCATAGAGCATCTGAAGGCCTTTCATATGTATCATAAAAAATAATTAAAAAATATGTAAAGGCTATGTAAAGGATAAGCTACCATGAAAATCTCAGAGGAAAATGATGACTTGTGTAGTTTAGATGAAGTAGTTTACATATATGTTACTTACATTCACTTAATAATTTATCAAAAAGATACATTTAAGAGTTAGATAATCCGATGAGTTAATGCACTAGCTTTTCATATCAGAAGACTGAAATATTTTGGCTGTGAGCTGGGATTTGGCAGGTTCCAATTCTTAACAAATTTTTCAAGTAGCAAAACTATGATAGAGCTTGGCTAATTCATCAGAATTAACCTTTTCTGCAGAGAAGGAGTCCAGGAAAAGTGTATCCGAGGCCACGAAAGAGGTTGCAATGGAAAAGCTAAACTGCAAAGCTTCTATCCGACCAATTACACCTTTAATGTTATTAAGCAAATAAAAAGTAATTCTCTGAGTTGCTGCCATGAGCATTATTCCAGAACCAGTAATGGACTGGTGATAACAGACGGCCCTTTTTATCATTAACTGAAAGACCAGGGAATGTGATTATCTGTAATTATATGTACATCTCACTGTGCAGCACGATGAAGAGATCCCAAGCCGACCTCAGGTTAGCTAGATCCAGCAGTTTTAGATATGTATACTCTTGTGTAGATTCCTGTGTCCATTCTGAGAAGTAAAGCTATAGCTTTACTCAATCCACGCCATCTCTTTATCTAGCACTACACTGTGCTGTGTTAGACACACCTGCCTGATTAGCGCCACTGCAGAAATTTCTTCTACAAGGCTGAAAGGCATGAGTGCAAACCAGCAGTGACTCCAGAAGCTAATCTAACTGGTTTCTTTAAAAAAAACAGGAAGCTATGAAAGGTTTACATTCATAAACAAATAACAGCTTTCAAGCTGTAACTATGCTTTTCACTGTTTTAACTCTAACCTTTTTCTTCACGTTAGCTTTTTGCCTCAGTCTTTCAGTGCACAGTAGCAGAAAGTCATTGTGGCTCTACCATTGCCATAGCTGTGGTATGTAACTACCCTTTAATGATCAGGAATACAGTTCTGCCCCCGGCTCCCCAAAGTCAAGCAAACCAGCCTCTTGCCTACAGCACAAGAGCTGTATCTGCTTGGAGTTTGAATCAGCAGAGTGGCTGAGAACAACTCACATGCACAGAAGCTGATTGATGAAGCATGATGCATCCCTTAATTAAGCAGAAGCTACTAATAAAAATGAACTTACTGGATGATTTGTGTGATTCTTGCAAGGCAGCCATATGTGCTGCACACTGGTAGTGGGAAAGAGTGGTATGCAGCTGATGCTGGGAAACTACAAAAGAGGAAACTTGTTAAGAGAGGCAGTTTGGGTGCTGTCACTATTTGGAGCAGTCCATAATTAATGCCCTCCTCGCTTATCCTTGCTTTTGTGATAAGATATCCTCTCCTCCCTCTCTGCACTGTTTCAGCATTAGTCCTTGCCATTGCTGCTGTTCCCACAACTGCATCTATTTTTATTACTTTAGCTGTGACTGCAGCATTTGAGGGGATAAAATTCCTTGAATCTGCACATCTGTTCCCTTTTCTGTGATCTATAAACACGTTTGTCTCAGCAAACCTTCAGAACAGTTGGGGTCCAGGTGCCTCTTCCTGTGCTTGTTTACAACACTTCACCACAGCACTTTCTTAGTGAGCTGGAGTAGGAACACTTGGTGGGTGGGATCAGGAGGAGGCTCCTGGAAGTCATTCTCTGTGCCATTAACCAGATGCAGTTGCTTTACCTCTTGAAGATCCAAACTGGTTTTAGTAAGATGGTACAACCTTGTAGGGTTGCACTGCCAACTAACCAACTAAGTAACAGCCTAGAGGTCAGAATGTTGTGAAAACATGGCAACATTTTCTTGGTTACTGTCCATGATCCACAATAATACCTGCTGTGAGACAGAGATACAGCACAGAATTTAAACAGAGAAGTAATGTGTGACACTTGTATCCTCAAGCTCCCCACTCCATATGTTTGAGAATTAAAACATTACTTCCAGATGTATGTTCCTTTAATAGACTGAAGAAAACTGACTCTTTCACCTCATTTGCTTGGGGGACATGATAATGTCTTCATGTAAATAAATATTCATTTTCTGCTATTGTATGCATTGAAAAACAACAAAGAAATCCCTTCTTTGATATATTCAGTCAACTTTTAATAAAACTAAGCTGGAAATGAGTGGCTATGCAAGAGTTCTGCAGGAAAGGAATGTTAATTTAGCACAAATCAACAAAGTGAAACCTTAGAAAAGAAGGAAGCCTTCTACCAGGATATGTAACAGGAATGTTGTTCACAACATTTGTGATAAAGTCCTTTCATACTGCTGAGCACGGCTACAAGTACAGCTACAACGTTCAGTTTCTGATGTCACCTTTGAGAGAGATCTAGTCCTAATAAACGGAAAGCAAATGATGAGAAGACTTAAGTTGGAAGAAAAATAAAGAACTGGGATCGCTTGATTTAAGACAACAACAACAACAACAAAAAAATAGCAGGGAAACATGAGAGTTATTTTCCTCTTTGTAAAGGCATTTGGTGAGGGGAAAAAAAAAATAAATAAAAGAATGAACTATTCTCCATGCCCTTGGTCAACAGAACAAAAATTAGCAAGTTTAAATTGAAGTAATGGTGATTCAGAGTTAAACATTAGGGAAAACTTTCAAACAACAAGGATACTTATGCACTGGAATAGATTGCCTAGGGATGTTTTGGAATCTCCATGATTGGAGCTTTATAAGAACAGGTTAGACAAACATCTGTCAGGAATGATTTAGGTACAGTTGATCTTGCCTTGGGGTAGGGGGATGAACTAGACGACCTCTAAAGGTTCCTTTCATCCCTCTTTCCTACTATTCTATAAAAAATACAGAAAATGATTGCATGTACAACTGAGTTTGGCACCTTTTAGTATATCTCATTGTTTCTGGTTTTCTGTTGTTCACTTTGCAGCTCAGCCATGCTGAAGACTCAGGTTTCAACAAGAACCTTAAAAAGCTGTTTGATGCCAAAGAGTGCTCTGGTTCTTTTACACTGTTACATTTAATTAGGGTTTCTAATTAATCTTCTCTGTGTATTACACTATATCCAAACATCAATGTTAATAAAATCTTTGGTTAGTTTAAAAACTCTCTGAAAGTTTTCATTTGGAAAGTGAGACCATCTGGCCTCTCCACCTCACTAGGATTAGATTCTGGGTAAAGTGTACTCCATCTGTTTCTCAGATTCATGTACATATTACACAGGAATATGTGTTGGGACAAGGCTAAGGAGGGATTTCATTGCCAAGATAACTGAAATACAGTCAGGTCTCTCTAGAGAATCTCTTTGATATTCCTGAGGCAAAAAATAAGCAAATTTCCTTTTCAAAATGTTTTCAACATCTCTTTGGAGAAGGGTTTTTTATTGTTTCCCATTGTGTGAGGTGAAGTCTTCCACTGAGGATGCACCTGAATCCTGAGTATATTTAGTATAAAATATTGAATCCCTGTTTTACACTGGGGTTTCCAAGAAAGATCCTTCAGCCAACACTAGGTATTGCTGAGGAGTCCTTAACAAAGGTATAATACTGGGAGCTATGGAACTGTGCTGCTGGCAGACATTACAGCAATGCAGAACAAGCTCACATATTTAAGAGCAGTTTGTGAGCTAAGACGAGCTCAGTCCCACATGCTTGTTCGTTCATTCATATCCACTTAGCACCCCACATATGGTGTCTAGCACCTTCTTGACTTTGTTAAATAGGCAAATCAAATGCCTTGATTTACTAAACAAAGTATGGTACGTTCTGCAAGTGGGAATTTTGGCAGTTGTAATGCTTCCCCAGCTGTGGCTGTAAGGTGATTTTTCAAAATGACCATACACCCAAAGAGCTAAATTTCTCACTCTTCTTCCTTTACGCTGTATTTGGAGTGACCTTGTAGTTGAAGCTCCTGAGATCTGGGTTCTGTTCTGGCCATAGCTCACGCTTCCTCTGCCATTATCCTATTACTTAAAGAGGACATAAAGCAGTTATGGGTCAGTCACTCCCGATCACCTAACTGGCAACAGATTCTTTTTTTCAATAATTTTAGGCTCATTTCCCATCTTTCTGTTCCAGTTTGGGTAGGTTGATGTTAGAAAGATCCTGTGAACTACTGTCTGTGTGAAATTTCAGATCAGTCATAGATTTCTATCCATCACTGGGTGAAGATCAGAATGAATAGAAGGTTTTTCATAGAATTTTTATGAGAACAACTTGTAAGGTTTTATTGCTCTTCAGTTTAAAACCTATTTCTGATTTGACCTTGAGCCACAAACTATACATTGACATTTAAAAGGAATATCACTTTTCCACATCTTTTTATTCAAATTTGTTTGCCATAGTCAATCGACTATACTAACAGAGTATGCACAGAAAAATGCCACATCCTTTTGGTTTCTAATCCTTCTTGACCGAAACCTATGGAGAAAAAAAAGGTGCAAAAAGGCTTTGAACATTAAAACCACTTCATTTTAAGTTACCATGGGCATGTGGAATTTCTTCCTCTTCCTATTTTTAATAGGTTTTATTCATGTGTTTTTTTGAAAAAGAAAAACCAAAACCAACCAACCAAAAACCAAACCACAAAGGGCAGAAGGAAAGTTTTGAAAGAGATAAGTATGACAATTTGGCTGCTGGATGCAAAGAACCATTAGCTACAACTTAGCTACCTTCGCGTAGCCATTTAGAACCTCAAGTAGATAACAGTGACTTTCATTGATACTGGCAGATTTATGGGGCCATCATTAAAAAAGAGCGAAGTGGCCTTGATCAATGTTTTCAATGGATGAGGTACATACTTGCTTTCCATCAATATCAGACATGCATCACTACTTTTCCTGCCTGTTCTTTTTTTTGAGAAGAGATATAAATTGTGACCAAGACTAGCTCTTTTCTTGAGGCTTCTTGATATAGTACAGATCTCTGTCTGTTCCAGTGAAAACAAAAATGTGCTCTGCTCCACATATTCCTCTTTTCTGATAGGTTCCACTTTAAGTCCATAAATAAATATTTGGATTATTTGGGCACTAGTAGTACCATTTTGTATTTTGAAAAAAATCAACACAATCATTTTCTTTGACACATGAAAATACAGATTGTATCTGTCTCAGAATCCATCACTGAGTAACAAATACAAGCAGGCTTCATTATCAGAAGGGGCATCACTAGGATCACAAGGATGAATAGATTATTTTCAGCTTCTAATTCTAGTTAATGGCATAGAAATAACCTTTTGCTTTCTATAACATTGTTTAGGTGTACTTTTAAAAGTCAGCTCTGTCAAAAATTTAAAAAGTGTAAGAATATCGAATTTTGCAAGCACTTCCAGCAATTTATCTAAAGGTTTGCAACACAGACCTGTAAAGCATATGCCTCCTACCGTTGAGGTTCCAGGAGTTGTTCAAAGCAAGCAGTAGGAAACAGGTTCTGAATAGCCCCAGTTAACAAAGGCAGCCCATTGGGTCATGCTCACAGCTGTGAACCTGACCAGTGTTAACCCGCATTGCTTTTCTGACTTAATTCCCTCCTCAGCTCTCAGTTTATTTCCCCCTTCAGCTTGGTGCCCCATCACAGTCCCATTTCCAATCAAGAAAACATACCTTCTGTGTTATGTTGCTTAGGAGCCACATATAGGGCCAGGCTCTTGCATTGGTCTTTTCTGAATTAAACTATTGCACTGTCTACTGTTCAGGCAGAGAAGCTTCTAATACTTGAAATATGAGGCTATGCTATCTACACTCTTCTTCTACATATTTTAGAGTACAAATTTACTTCCATCTGTATTTTAGAGTGCAAAAATCTCCTGTACATAACTCGAGAAGAACTGAAGAGATAGGCAGAGGAAGCTACTAAACAATGAACAATCCTTGTAGTCCTATTTCATCTGTGTACTAGTGTCCTCTGAATACTATTTCAAACTGCTCAAGTGGGTCCAGAGGAGGCCCATTAAGATATCAGGGAGCTGGAACACCTCCCCTACAGAGTCAGGCTGAGAGCACTGGGAATGTACAGCCTGGAGAAGAGAAGGTTCTGGGGAGACCTTATAGTTACCTCCCAATACATAGAGGAGGCCTATAGGAAAGATAGGGAGGGACTCTTTATAGGGGAATGCCATGATAAGACAAGGTGTAACAGTTTTAAACTCAAAAAGGGTAGATTTGCATTAGATACAAGGAGGGTGGTGAGACACTGAAAGAGGTTTTTCAGAGAAGTTATGTATGCCTCCTTCCTGGAAATGTATAAGGTCAGGCTGGATGGGGCTTTCAGTAACCTGATCTACTGAAAGGTGTCCCTGCCTCTGGCTGAGAGGTTGGAACAAAATGACCTTTAAGGTCCTTTTCAGACCAAACCATTCTATGATTTTGTTTTTCAGTTACTTGTAAATTGCTTTTATACCCCAGGCATATTCAAAATTGGATTAGGACAAATACCCAACAACACTGTAATTGTCTACTCAGTAGGCTGTTGGACATGACCAGGAGAACATTTCTGTGAAATGTAAATCTCTCTTGTTCTCATGGTTTAGCTTCTCTGCTGGCAGCTAAACATCACACAGCTGCTCACCCACTGCTTTTCCCCCCACATCCTTCTGTGTAGTTGGAAGGAGAATCAGGAGGAAGAATAAGGTAGGACCTCAGGGGTTGAGATAAGGACAGTTTAATAAGGAAACACAAACAAAAGAAGAAAACAACAGTGCTAACAAAATGACATACAAAGCAAGTAATAGGCTCTACCTGTGCCCAGGACATGAACTTTCCCTGTTCCAGCCACACTGAAACAAGTTGAAAACAGGCACCCCCATGCTGGCCCAGCCCTCCCCTTACACAGGGGCATGACTCAGTATGGTAGTGCATATCCTGTTGGTTGTTTCAGTTGTTTATCCTGGCTGTGGCCCCTCTCAGCTGCAGTCCCTCCCAACTGCTTGGGCCATCAGCTGCTGGTGATAATGAATCCAAACTGAACCTAGGACTCTTGTAAAGCCATCTTTTCTATTTATCAAATTTTGATTCCTTTAAATGTCCTTTTTACCCTCTTTAATTACTTTCTCTTATCAGAGAAGATGACTCAGTTGTTTCTAAGATTATTCACTTACAAATTCTGTGTGGGAAGTGCCAAGACCTATCCCCCTAGTCCTTGCTTATAACTTCTAGATAGGAATAAAATACTTAATATTTGAATTGATTTCCTAATTCTGTGTGACAATCTGAGTAACAGATGCATCAGCTAAATGTGTTCTTGCTGTGAAGAGACAGTTTATCAACATATTTTGAGAAAACAGCATAGCCAGATTCCTTTTATCACTATAAAAACTGGGGCAGCCTACTAGTTTTCAAGCTCAGAAAAAGGTTAGTAGTGACTTGTTCAAGGTGAATCTCCTCTCAATCTATCTTTACGTACACATAATGAGAAGAAAATCTGAATCTTTCCAATTTTGCCTGTTTAGATGAGTTTTTCATATTAGAATAGATTCTGAGATTCCACAGAAAGAAAAAATCAAGAATCATTGGCACAGACATTCTTATTTGCTTCCCAAATAGACATAAGCCCACAGTTCTTTTTTTAAATTATTAATCCTGTCTAGCTGCTGGAATTTAAGAAAAGTATATGAATAACAAAATTATAACAGTAAACATTCACAAGACTGAAACACAAGTTTCAATTTTTCTCATTTCTTAAATTGTCAGAACAATGTTCTGTACCTATGTTAAGACAATCACCTTTGTAAAAAGCTACCTTTAAGTTCTTTGTCAATTATCTGTTCTCAAAAAAAGCTATGATGAAAGAACACATTTTTCCAGCTTGAATGCCTTCAGCTAGAGCAGCTTTGAAAATCCTCTGCATTTGATCACCTTTACAAGTTTGTCTGAATCAGTCAGATTCAGCAAAGAAGCAAAGACCAGTGAGAGGTGAGCATGTCCTATTGAAATCTGCTGATATTTGGAGCAATAATTATGAGCCAGACAAGGGGAAGAAGATTATAGGAGACAGAGATACCTGAAAGAGACAGATTTTACACACTTCACTTTTGGGGATCCCAGAAGGTAACAGTGTGGGAGATATTTGCAAAAATTGTGATACTCTGTGAACTCAAATAAACTGTTGCATACAAACTCTCATACATGCCCACCCTTACTCATAGCTTCTAAAAACCTCCCACAAAAGGACCATGTTTGCACAGTGTGCCTCTTTTCCTTCTTCAGGACAAATGAGTAAACATTTCAGAAACCTGTCCAGCAAGTGGAAATTCTCTCCCAGTCCAGATGTGGTGATCTACCAGGTTTCTGCTGAGCAGAAAATCACCTACCACATGCTATCCCCAACAAAGCTATGAATTTCTAAGTGCATGCATGTGGAACTACTGCAGCACTGTGAAGTTCCCAGTTGCCCATAGATCTATAATTTATTTTTTTGTTGTTATCCTGAGAGAGATGTAAGTGGGTTAAATATTGATGCAATAAAAGCACCTTGTCCTTTCAGCTACTATTATACTGGAGGAGGAATCATGCAGTCTTCACTGTAAAACTATAATATTAAAAAGAAGACCTGCACTGGAAATCTTTAAAGCATCTTAAAGATTGTTATTACACTTGTTATAACATAGGTGATTCCACCTCAATGCATAGTAGCTGTGAAGAATTAAATAAATAGATGGATGTATTTTATAAGAAATCCACAATCACTGTTTTCACATTACTAGAATATGTTGGTGGTTGAACAAAAATAAAAACTTCAGAGCAACAGTGGCAAACATACTTATTTTTTAACAAGAAACATATCTTGTTATTGTGAAAGGTCTTATCTCACCATTTGATTATGCACTTGTAAGTTATAAAGTCATCAAAAACCTTTCTTGATTCTTGATGTTCAGCAACAGCTGTGAGATCTATGACCATGAATAGAAAAGAACAAGACTTAAATCACGTATTAATCAGTTCCAGAACTAGGTCAAATATAAAATCTCTCTTGATGCTTACAGACACAGCTGCCTGTCATGGTCATCCTCTTCAACTGTCATTAGACTACAAGTGATGAACTAACAAGTTGCAGGAGCTGTGGTGCCAAGCATCTACATGAAAATTGGTCTTAGTCAGAATTCCTGCCCTCTCAGGGATGACAGTGAATTTCCAGTTCATTCCTTACCACAGAGATGTGGCTTTGAGTCACCGCACTGTAAATTAAGAGTAATTGCCATTACTGGCTTGCATAAAGCAATGAATGATTCACTCCTTACCCAGAATAGTTCTTCCTATTTCTTTTTCCTGTTTAAAGCCTGGATAAAATGTTCCCACTACTTGCAATGTATGTCACTGGCTAGATTTCTTGGGGAAGATTGTTTCTGTGGTTCTTCCAGTCATTACTTTCTTTGCTTGTTTGCCCTTGTTCTTAAAATTGTTGTACTGTTTTTTGCTTTTTAAAATTAATTTATTTTTCATTTAGAATTGTGCAGCAGTAGCAGCACAGAAGGGTCTCTGTCACGAATAAGGCACATGAGACCCCTTGTGAAACAGTGTCACAACAGACTACCACAAAAATGTCATGGGCAGAGAACTGGACAAGTTTTTAGTTATATGGAGTCTAGTGCTCTTCTGTATCTGGTTTAACACAGGAACAACTATGTACTTCAGTGGAGTCGTAGCCGATAGTATTGAATGTAAATGACTTAGAAAACAGAACCTAGAAATATGGACAGTTTAAGTAATCATCTGGACTAAGGAGGATTTAAGAATGAAATTTAAGTTTTAGAAAATACAGCTATCATTAAATACTTTGATACATTCTGAATGAGATTGAGATATAAACTGTTCAGTCAGACCGTGTTCATGTTTATGGCACTTGTCATATGTGTGTTCATGGGACTGTGAAGAAATCACAAAAACTTTTCTGTTCCAGAGAAATGTTTAGATGTTGCTTAAAATCCACACTGACTGCTTCAGAATATTCCATTTACTCTGTTGTCTAGAGCAAAAGATTGATGGCAAACCAATTCTCGCCTCATCTGCAGATGGCAACACTTTGTGGTGGACAAGATACAGGACCTTAAGAGGGAAAGAAATCTTACAGACACAAATACCTTTTTAATCCCAGCTGAGCTTTAGCTAGTTTCTGTCATGGGCTTTTTTTATGCCATTAGTAGCATACACTGGAGGTATCCTATGTTGCAGGGGAAAGGGAAAAAGTGGGAGGAAAAAAGCAGAGATCAACAACAATAGTAGACAAGAAGCATGTCTTTCTAATTCATAAGCACTGTCCCCTTTTAAAAACAGAGTCATTGTGAGATGAGCATGTACAGCCTGAAATTGCAAGTGCCCCTTACTTGTACCATGAGCAGACATGCAGAATGTAGGTTTGGGTTTTGACATTGTTGAATATCTTGACTTAGACAAAAACAACCTTAACTTTCAGTAGACAGCATAAAGTAATTAAGAGAAAGGGAAGAAAGGGAAGAAAGGGAAGAAAGGGAAGAAAGGGAAGAAAGGGAAGAAAGGGAGGGAAGGAAGGAAGGAAGGAAGGAAGGAAGGAAGGAAGGAAGGAAGGAAGGAAGGAAGGAA
Source organism: Ceryle rudis (assembly GCA_033439905.1). Classification (NCBI taxonomy): domain Eukaryota; kingdom Metazoa; phylum Chordata; class Aves; order Coraciiformes; family Cerylidae; genus Ceryle; species Ceryle rudis. Next base: position 115,239 of record JAAGNO010022758.1, on the reverse strand, counting down.
GGAAGGAAG
>JAAGNO010022758.1:71826-115130 GCA_033439905.1 Ceryle rudis | reverse complement strand
AGGAAGGAAGGAAGGAAGGAAGGAAGGAAGGAAGGAAGGAAGGAAGGAAGGAAGGAAGGAAGGAAGGAAGGAAGTTTGGGATAATTCTAATGTAGTTTATATATGCTATTAGCTGTTATAATTGTCTAAATTTGCATTTGAGGATGCTATTATGTAACACATAAAATAACATCAGTGAATGGAATTTTTTTAACTAGATGTTAGATATGTGGAATTTCAATGTTTTTCTTGAAGTGCCTGAGTGATTTATCTCAACAGATTTCTGCACTTAGGAATTTCTTAACGAAAAGATTCTCAAAGGAAGCAGTTTAATGCAGACTCTCAATATGTCACATTTTGGCAGTGATTGCTTAATGCAGCAGTGCACTAATGAATTGCTCCACTGCATCCTCTGATCATGAATATGAATCGGAGTACTATAAACTGAACTCAATGTACTGATAAGTGACTGTATCTGATTGTGCCAGCAGCCAGATGATTTTCTCATTAATGAGCTGAACTATTAAAAGAAGGAAGAATATGAAGCCAAGCCAGCTTTGCATTGTTTGAGCTTCTTTGCAGATATTTTTCCAGGCCTGCCAGAAACCTTTGTCAACTCCTGAAAGAAAAAAAAAAAAAAGAAAAAAAAAAAGAAAAAAAAAAAAAGGAAAAAAAAGAAAAAAAAAAAAAAAAAAAAAAAAAAAGAAAAAAAACAAAAGGAAAAAAAAGAAAAAAAAAAGAAAAAAATTACAGATACAGTTAAGAAATATAAAAGCTTCAAAGCTCAAATTCTGTTTCTGATTACATGGATGTCACTCCTTTGTGGTTGTAGAGTTTCTGTTTTAATATGGGGTAATCCAGATTTTTAAACTAAGGAATTACATACGTCCTTTGGTTTTCAATTTTTGCTGTTCTGAGTATAGGAGCCAATGGCTACCAGTAAGAGACAGAGCTCCTCATCTTTCTTACAAACTCAACTAGGTAGAACTCCTAAACTCATTAAATCAAGGACCATGGATTTATGAAAGGCATATTGCAAAAACATCCTTTGGAATAACAGTAAATTGTTAGAAATATTTTTTTAATTTTTATGCTTTCAGAGTCTTATTCAATGTCAAGCATTGGTATGTCCAAATCCATTCTTTTTCACAAGCATTACCATTTTGCTTTGCAGTTTCAACTTGGCCACATCTCAGCTGGAGACAACTTCAGTACAAGTCCAGAATGAGGCATCTAGATCATCTGCAGCTTCCCTAACTGTTCTAGTCCTCTGCTCTTATAGAAATGTGAAGTGTGGCTTATTAAAAAAACAAAAACAATAACCCTGTTGCTTAAAAGCTACAGCATCACAGTTGGACGAGAAGTGTAGGGCCAATCTATGGTCAACGCTATTGTAGCAATTCTGCCTCTAGAGGGCATTACAAGCTAAATGTTTTCTCTGACAAGTGTTGAGAACATCTTGGATCATCCCAGAAGACAGTTCTTGAATTACCTAAATTGGGAGATTTTCTCTGTCTATAACATCAGCTCTGTAGAATTACAAAAAAAAAAATTAAAAAAAAAAAAAAATTCATTTGGCAGCAACAATGAAAGACCTTTAATCCACTGAGTAACAGCAGATAGATTTGGTAAGAAGAGATGTTACCAGACATTTTCTAATATCTCAGAAACTTCTCATGATGTGTGACTTTGTAAGCAACTTTTATCACAGTGCTGTTCCATTTTAATGACTTTGCCTGCATCCTTTTTATGAGTGCTGTGATACTTAGTGGTGGTTAAACCTAAAGATCATTAGTCATTAGCACAGAGGCTTTGCATTCTTAGCACCTGGCATGTAGGCCAGTGCATCTGATAAAGAATAAATAACATTATTATTTGAGTCTCTCAAGACCTATGATCTGTATAAATTGCTCAGATATCAGTGGACGTAAAAGTATTATGTTCCAGGCTTATTATACATTAGACAAAGATATCTAAGTGATGTATCACAGATACTTTGTTAGTGAGCTGGTATGACAGGTTCTTCCCAATAAGTGCTGTTTCCTAAAGGTGTTTGATAACAGTCTTCAGCTGTGCAGTATGCAAAAGCCAAACAGTAATATTTTTCCTCTATACATGTGGACTAAATCAGTCCAAATCACAAAGAATATTTGTGTTTCTTGTGGCTGAAAAGCAAGAATCATGCATGTCTTACTGCATGCTGAAGGCCGTATTTTGTTATTTCAGAAAACAGCAACCAGGTCACTTTGGTATAGTTTGGCTATATATGTTTTACGATTCACATTTATTCAACTGCAATTGACTTAAATACATTTAATGGGACAATTAGAATAATTACACTTCTTTTCTGAAGACTGATATTCAGCTTCTTGCATTTGTTTGTTTCTCTGGCACCATAGCGATTCTTTTTGACTTTTAGATACTGCTGTAAGTTGTTTACTAAACGTCATAGCCAACTACATTTCTAAGAGGCTGCGTATCTTGCAGACTCATCAAGGTCCATGAGTCCATTTCAAATTTTTACTCTGTTCTTTGTCAGTGCCTCTATCTATACCCATTCTGTGTGCTAAGGTTTTGTACTGAGGGAATAGATTGTAACATCCCCAGAAAAATCTCTAAAGTACACACCATTCAGCACTGGAATGTTATAAAGAAAACAATTTTGTTAACAAGGAAAACCTACAGTAAATAAATATTAAAAATACATTACTCAAATCTATTACATAAAGTAATTTTATAAGTAAAATGAATACATTAAACTATATCAATAAGAAAGATAAACAGGAGTAATGTAAAATCAGTCACTTAATGTTTATATTGATAGCCAGACTGGTTACATAATGACATCTTCAAAATTCTTACCGTCTTATTCACTGTATTATTGCAATGAATGAAAATATCAAAATTTTTAGCTTTAACTGTCTTTCGATAAAAGCTCTAAGTTTGCTACATTAAAACATTTCCATTTAAACAAGAGAACAAACCAAGGGCTAAAATTTATCTTTTCTCTCCTTTTCTATATACTGCAGAGTTGCTAGAATACAATTCCAAATTATTTTTTGAGTTATTCACGATGTCCAGTTTCTCTATGTAATATAATCCTACTGGTGTCTCCTATGCTATGTACTCTGAGCTTCTTTAGTAATCAAAGGAGTCCAACATGTTGAAGGTATGCCAAAACTGGCTTCTTAAATTGTTACTATCTGTTCTATTAATATTTGGAGTTTTCTCTATCAGCCTCATCCATATGTAGAAAAAATGTAGGAGCAGGTTCTCTCTCAAGCTAATCCTGTTAACTCTCTGCATGTGTGTTTGTATGCAGTTTAACAGAGTAATAAAAATAATAAAAGGTCTCCACATAATGAAACAATTGGTCAAGGTCCCACTAGAACAATTGTCAAATGGATTGTATAAATGTACTGAATAAGCACTGAATGTACTCAATGAGAAATGAAAGGATTCTGCGATTATAGTGCGGTCACACAAATTTGTTTTGATGTTTTATACCTACAAATGTTATAAATTATATGTGAATTCCAGTTAAAGTATTGGATTCCTTATGAAATATAATTGGCAAAAGAATCTTAAAACCCAAACCTGACAGGTAATATGGTTGCTACTTTATTAATTTTGTTGATATTTATTTATCTAATAAAATGAACAGACCTGGTTTTGTTTAAGAAGATATCTGGCAAGTAGCTAGCTGATGAGAAATGGAAAAGTGGGGTTTTTTTTTTTCCTTAAGAGAAGGAAAAGTGTATATGTATCAAACAATTAAAATTAGAAGTGTTGTGTTTAACCTCCATCTGTGCTCCAGACCCTCAGCAATGAGCACTACTGCCAGTACAGTACAGGCTGCCTGTGAGGCTTTGTTTTGTGCTGGGGTCAGAGATACTGAAATGAAGAAAGAGAAAGAAAGATTAATCTGATAAAGGCATTGCCATTTCTAATCGGATTGATGGGAAACTGTGGTATGAAGTTAAAAAGCCAACACAGGGTGAATTACTGTGATGAACTACCTTAAAGCTGAAGCAATCAAATAGATAGCTCTCACATATAAAAATTACTGCAGCATCTTTATTCATCAACAGTTTTGCACGAGTGTCTCATGTTCAATCCCTTCCACAAACAACTAAAGCACTCCGAGACATTTGATCAGATTAAATCTTATCGGGGATACTCAGCCACTGAGGTGGCTGCTTCTCACTTCCCAGAGTTAATTTCTCATTGTCATGCAGAAGAAAAAACTTTTCAAAGCTTGAAAATGACAAACTCCAAAAAGTAACAACAGTACAGCCCAGTGCCTGCACTTGTAACCTAGTGTAATGTAACCTAATGTAATTGAAAGTGCTTTTACTCTTGTATATGATAGCAGTAAACTTTTTCACATAGGCTGATGGCTGAAAACCTGCAGAAGCTACATTTGTGACTCCTAGTTCAGAAAGTATTCATACAAACAGACATCTCATGGAGGTTTTCTGCACGTTTGTAGGGGACAAAAGAATCACATAACAAAATTCAGCAATAAAAAGCATACCTCTGAGTAACAGATAAACAGATAAATTTGGTTCAAATATAGTCAACTGATGTGAAAAGCAAAAATGGCATCCTAGAGAATTCATCATAAATCTCCTGCAAGAATTCACTCACATGATTTTAATAATTAGCTTATGATTTGATCTTAAGAGATGCTGAACTCTTCCCACGATGGTGAATTCTTCGAGTCTTTTTAAGTTCATGGGCTCTGAAGATACTCAGTATTTTTCAAGATTACATGCTAGTGAACACAGCAACCAAGAATCCGTGTTGTGTGATCAAATGTGTTCTTCTTTGCCAAGCATCACAGGACTACGTACACACGTATTAGTTTGCTTAACACAGGACTAGGAGTAAACACACAGCTATTGAAAAAGAAAATTAAGTGGATGTAGAAAAACTGATCTACTAATAATGTGTGTATGCTGTTAGAACTTTAGTTTTTCAACACTAATTTTGTATCACCCACAGAAGAGCTAAAAAGATTTAAAGTAGTATCTTCCATGTAAACAGCCTGTCCTGTACTTCTGAAGAGATGGATCAGTATCCAAAAAGGATGGAACAACAATGATGAAGTGGATAGATTTATAGGTGTGAGAAAAAACCCAAACCAAAACAAACACATATAACTTTTAAACTGTTTCTTTTTGTGTTAACCTCACAAATCTGTAATAAATACAGGGTGATTCCAAGTATTTTATTTGATTACTTTGGTTTTGTAATCTGAAGGATTTACATTAAATAAAATATATCATTTTCAGAAAGAAGTTTTCTGAGATAATACTTTGTTTTTTTGTAAAGCCACAAAAAAAAAATTTATTCATCTTGGAAACTTTATTGCTTAAGGATAAGCAAAATCAACTAACACTACTGCAGACACAGTATAGATTGCTTTACAGAAAGAGTACTTTATGGGACATTCAGTCAACATAGTGCTGTGCATTTGCTGAAATACATTTATTGTAATCAGGTGACTCATACTGTGCAGTTCACATGACAATTACACTATTTGCCCAGTTCTGGAATACGTTTTTCCAAACTTTTCAAATAGAACAATTGATGGCAACACTGTTTGAAAGTCCTAAAGAAAAAAGAGAGACAAAAAAATGTTAAGTTTGGCTTTCATGGTTTTGCCTTTTTTGTTTTGTTGTTTCTTTTTTTGTTTGGTTGGTTTTTAAGGTATTTTAGAGCTCTAAATATTGTCTCAGTTATGTTTCATTATATGAGTTAGAATGCAAATTATGCAAAAAAATGTATATGAGACATACAGTTTTACATTATTATGTACACTACGTCAGAGAAGAGCACAAGAATTGATTGATTTTATTACAAGCAAATATGTATTTCAAACTCTAAGTAACTATAGGCACTGCAAAAATTCCCTGCTACAAACACTAGATTTATCATCTTTTGCAAATCATGGTACACAAAATTATATTCTCCTCCCTGGCAACTGCGTTGGTTAAAGACAGCAAGATATCCTTTTAACTTTTCTACCCTGATTAACATTAAAACTTGGATATTAAAACAGGTCCATGAGAAATGGTAAAACAATGAATATATATTAAATAAGTATTAGTGGCCACAAACTGATTAGGAGTTCTGGTAGAAAAAATACAAGAAGGGTGATTCCTGAACATGTTTTTTCCCAGGGAAAATTCTAGGTTATTATATTAAATTTTTTAAAATGTGAATGCTTACAGATCTAAATTGAATAACTGAAAGGTAAGTGAACCTGTGCCTTAAAAGAACAATGTAAATACAGCCAACAAACAAGAAAGTAAAATAAGCTAAGTATTTTAAACAGTATTTTGATTTAGCCACTTACTGATGGATGCTTATGGTAAATGATTAGCAAGTCCACGGTGTTTGAGACCAAAGTTTTAAAGCATTTGATGCTGAAATGCTGAGAATAGTATCAGCAATAAATATACTTGCGCTGCATTAAAATTTTTATCCCTTTCTGAAAGCAACACACCACAAATGAATTACCAGCTTTCCAGATTCTGACAATTAATTTTTAAGAAAGATGTAGGTCTGAACACTTTCTGCTGTTTTCTATTGTCAAGATAGTTCTCTGAGACCATAAGTGAATGAAAGCTAAAGTTTTTACCTTTTTAACACAATTCACAATTGAAATTTTTGTTTTTCTCTTAAAAACAGAATGAAAACTTGTTGTTGGTTTGTTTTTTTTTTTTCCCCTGAAAAATCATGTGAAGAAAAATTATCATTCTCTGGGTAATTTAGATTTAGCTACTTCACAGACCACAGTTCAGCTGGATCTCCATAAAGACAGAGTAACTATGACTTCTGGTAAGCTTCATGCAAACATTGACATGGCCCACCTCAGTTTCATCTGCACTGTGTAGTGCCAAACTGTGATCATATAAATTCTTACATGTCATACTTAAAGTTACTTGATACAATTCCTCCAGCATTCTGGTGCATAAATCTTAAAATAGCAAGGTAGACATATACACTCAAAATTAAAATCCTGCATGGTATGAAAGTGAGTATTGCCCCATTGTTCACAAGATTTAATTTTTAATGTTCCTCTGTGCCTTGTATACCACCCAATCTCTTACTCAACAGATACAGCCTATTTGCATCTTTTCATATTACACTTGAAGAATGACACTATTTTAATTTTCATTGTGTGTTTGGCATCACAAGCACCTTCTTACTGCTGGAAAAGTTGACCATGTAATTATTATAATATATATTATTATAACTCCAGAATAATTGCAAACAGTTTCCTTCTAAAGTGAAGCTAGTTATATTTAATTCAGTGAATTCACAAAGCTAGTATTGGTCATGGGAATGGAAAAAAACCCCCAACAAACTAGCTGTAGTTGCTGAGAAAGCTATAATTTAGGATTAAGCAGTAAATCAGAGCAGAACACAGTATTCTTTATTTTTAAAATAGGAAGTATAATTTTAATTTACATGCTAGGACAGTAAGGTACAGATTAATAAAAAATGCAGTGAACTTGTGGTGAGAGAAGGAGACCAGTAAAAAGTGTACATGCCCCACATCAGGATAAAATCGGGAATGGTAAGTCTGAGCGTTGAAAAAGTCTTCATTTGCTGCAGCAGACGGCTTTTTCTATTAGGATGCCTGGCCAAACAAAAACAATTGGCTGCCAAAATTAGTTCCTTGGGACGATTTAGGAGTCTTTGAAGTGAACAGTTTTTTGAGCTGGAACTATGCCCAGGTCCAGCTTCAAACTCAAATCAAAATGACAAAGAGGAAATATTTTGTGCCACACACCCCCTCAGTGTAAGATTACTTTGAGTTGGCAGCTGTACTGTTTATCTTGTTATTTAAAGCTATTTCACTAGATACTCACAACTGAGCATTTAAACAACTGGCTCTGATTATGACGACAGCAGTTATGTTTGACCACATTTAGGAAACATCACACAGTCTGATGGATAAATAAAAGTGTTGCTGGCTTTACAGATAGACTAATTTAAGAAGTTTAGAATGTATACTAAATAAATGTTGCACAGTATGCATATAAAATATAAATGTCCTTTTAGGAAAAGAACTCCAGACATTTCTGTATTTGAAGATACAGATTTTAACTAGGTTTCAACAGTATTAGAAAGTAAGGCCTGAAACTACTGCTCAGCCCTGCAAGATCTACCTCACAGCACCGAAGAGACTCTGTCCCACTGTCCATTTAAGCACCATAAAAGGAAAGGAATTGGAAGCCACATTCTCATGTCTATCTAATTTGATGGTGAAATGTAGGTTTGAATCATGCAGTGAAGCATTGTGATGCACAGCTGGTTGATTCTGGTAAACTGACAGGAACATCTAGAGTTTAAGCTGATTACTATATAGCAAGAAAGTTACAAAGTTATGTAGATGATCCTTTTGAAGCTGCAAGAACAAAAGTCATGAATGGAGAAAAGCAGGCTTCTTCAAAATTATTTTTACTCTTAGTCCCTCATTGGTAGCTGGAATCAATTAATGTATAAATATGAATTCCACATATAGGCGATATTGACCCTACAGGTTTGCAGTCTCACAATCCTAGAAGCATGGAGCTGAACTTAATGGAATTTTTCCACAATGCATTCTTAAATCATGCCATGTAACTCTCAGCATCAGAGACTTGTAATTCTCAGGACCAAGACCTGTTTTTAAACTTCCAAACAAAGTTAATATAACACTTTTTTTTTAAAACTTGTCAGCCTTTGACTCCTTTCACTCTAGTAAATTGTGACTCGAGCTCAACTGACAGAGCTTAACAAGACCTATGGACCCTTTCAATATATTTGACTACTTGATTATCAAGTCTGCTCATCAGTTCTAAATGATAGAGTCAAAAAAGGTGCCATAAAGCCACCAGAGATTTGTCTCAATCAGCACATGCTGATGTCATAGACTGTACTTGCCAAATGCTCAAATAGTTTTTCTTTGGAGTGTTATTAAAGTAAATTCTAAAGAGATTTTACATCTGAGTATGCAGACAATACAGAAATACAGGCCTGTACAAATGACATTGGTAAAATGAGACCTTGTAGACCTACATATCAGACCTTTGAAAATCTCATATTCTAGTGATAAATTTGCACTGAGCGTTTCTTTCCAAACAATTTTGAAAGTACAATACAATTTCCTGTAGTATGAAAATTCACTTTAGAATGAGATAGGAATTACAATTAAGTGTCTTCTTGGAAATTTAATGAAGTAGAAAATCAGCTGCTTCAGATCAAAACAAGAATAGGCCAAATGGCAGTAACATATCTTCTCATAGATTTTAAGACCAGAAAGTACCATCATGACTATTCTCAGCTCCTGCACATATACTGGGTAATTTCCTATAGCAAATCTATCAAATCTGTAATAATTATGAAGCTGTTAAGCAAATGATAAACTTGGAAAATAAGATTACAATAAATTTATGATGCCTGATATACAGCTTTCAATAGTCTTTCTCTGTAATGACAAAATTTCATTTTGTTGCATAAATAGGGATTTGGTTGCATAAGTGGAGATTAAAGCTGCATTACGTTGCATGAATGCAGATTTCCTTCAAAGGTCGGGAGAAGTAGCATGTGAAGGTATTTCAAAGATAAGTTGTATAATTTCTGTAATGAAAAGTATTCCGTCTGTAGCAGTGATTCAGAGCACCAAGTCCTCTTCTGAACAAATCTAACAATACTGAAGACATTGTATAATTCCATGATGTCAGCTATGACACCATGTGCTATACAAAAGGTAAACCAATCCATGAAAGCTTTGGATCTCAGAAAAAAAATTTTGTAGAACTTGAATTGTATCTGTTGCTCCTATAGAGACCTACAACTGTAGATAGCTTCTGTTACAAATGAATGACAGAAGAAATAACTGAAAAGTGGGCACAGCTGCTAAAAAAACAAAACCAAAACACAACAACCCAAAAAAACCCCAAACCAAAAGACAACAACATCAAAAAAAACCACAACAACCCAACAACAAAAAAACACAAACAAACAAACAAACAAAAACCAAGGAACAAAACTCACTTTTCTTTAGATTGAAATCAACATTCAGAGGTAGTTATGTCCTCGGTGTAGAGTAAGCCCACTGAGCAGTCTTGCTTTCCCCACAAGGCTGGGACACACCTCATGTGCTCACTTCATTTGAAAACTAGGCACAATGGCCAAGTGCCGCTGAACAGCCATAGTCCATAACCCCCTCTGTTTAATACTAAGTGGTCATATTTAAGTATTCTCTATGATCCTAATGCTTGTACTAGTAAAATTAGAGTTTTAAATTGAGCTGTCATAGTAAGCCTCCTGACCTATTAATAGCCATGAACTTCTCTAACAAGGAAGCAAACCAGAAATGGCAAGCTGTTACAGGAGTAAAATGTTGATCCAGCTAACTTTTATTCTTAGCAAATTTATCAATACTGGTTAACAATACTTCCAACTAGTACAGGGCCTTCTGACATGATAAAATGAGCGTAACAACCCATTCTGTCAATACAACACAAATGTCATTTCAAGTGCTCAAAACCCACTAAGCTACCCTAAAAAAGATTGATTTATCTGCTCCAGTGTTTCTTTGGGGCAAACTTTTCTCACAACTGAAACCAATTAGTGGGCCTGGCACTTGTAGTGCAGAATGTAGGTCAGCATCAAGTAATAAAAAAGTATTGACTTTTCTCTGTCTGTAAGCAGCATGAAAGGGGTGCCATGGCCTTGTCGTATATGAAAAGAGCTCCATTAATTTCACTTATTTCAACCAGGGCTGTCAAATACTAATGCTTCTATTGCACTTTTCACACAAAGTACATTGACACCAATCCTGGCCCCAGTGAAACAAGTTTACAATATTTCAGTCAGTGAAGGGGGCACTATAATTTTTAATTCCCTGTTGTACATTTAGTCTCTTTAAGCAGCACTGCTCATAAGACCTATTGAGAGATATGAGTTAGGACATTAGTAATTGCTACACACTTCTTCCCATGGGCAACAGAACCTATTTCTTGGGCATGGCTTCAACAGCTAATTAGCCATACAGTTCAGGACACGGTTGTTTGGTGTAGCTCTGCTTTTGTGGCTGGTGGGCACAGACTGCCAATTTTGCTTTCCACTGTGGAGAAATATCCAAAAACCAGGAATAGGTCTTCTGTAACTTAAGGCTATAAAAGTGAAAAGCTAATGTGTTAACCAATTGGGTCAACTCACCCCTTCAAATAAGAGATAATAACAAAAGCCTGGATCATGCCTTAGGGATTGGTTCTCATTGTGTCAGTGCAGAGGTATTGACTTCCAGGGAAAAGCACGCCTAATCCAAGTTCCCTGGGCTACAGTGGACAAGTGACCATTGCTGTGATGAAAGGGGTAGAGTTACACCTTTCCCTAGTCAGCTTGCCAGCAATACAGAGAAGGAGAACAAGGAGCCATCATCTATCTCCTCTTTCAACTGTCTACTACTGCTACCAATTCTAAACCTTCTAAATTTTATTCTTTTGGGTAAATGAAATGAAAAATCCTGGGCTACCATGAAGACTCTATAAGCTTCTCCATATTACAAATTGACACAGCAGTGGTCAAACTGACCTGAAATATTATGATTCTGTTTCCCTCTATTGTCTGCAATTTCCCTCCTAAACTGCCTGCTTTTTTATGTTTCTTCTTGACAAGCTTGAGGACTCCAAGTGTGATGTCTAGCTCGTTCCCTTATTACCTCCTGCAAATGCAAACATCATCTACAACAATAAAACTCTTTGATTTAAAAAGACTGGGTCACTATGGTAGAAGGCATTTTTCTACTTGTTTTAATGATTTTGCAAGTGCAAGTCTTACCCTTTGAATCAACTTGCTATTAGATCTTAAAATAAAATGATATTGTATAGCCATCATAAAAGGCAACTTTATAACCTTCTGTGTTACGCTTACATAAGGCAAGTTTTTTCTGCTTGTTAGTTTTAGTCTTTCATTGACATTATGATAATGTATTATAAAAAAAAATGAATTAGGAAGTTATATTCACAGTAGGAAATCTAACAATGATATTTTCCAAACAGAAAGAGAAAATTTTAATTGCTGTTTCATTTATGTAACAAATATTTAATTATTATTAGACTTAAATTTTCATGGAAATTTAACTATCACTAACTCTTACACATTTAATCTTTTGGAATCATAAATGAGTAAACCAAACTCAAACAGTGCTTGCTAGAAATGATGATAAATTTCTAATTATGGTTCAAAAATTTGAAAAACCACTGATCTGAAAATCACACAGGTTTAGATACTTCCTGTATGATGTGTCCAGTACAAGCAGCACAGCAGTGTGTGCTCCTCTGTGCCAGCCTAACATGGAATTTATAACTCTGTTCCTCCCTTTCTCTAATATTCTGAGGAGGAAGTGTTCTGCTGCTAATTTGTGCTCAGTGAAGTTTGCTTTCTTAGCTCAGCAGCTAAGCTGTGCTGGTTTGTGCATTAGAGATAACTGGAGATAAATGGCTAACATAAGTCAAGCTCTAAAACTCTTGTCCTCACCCGTGCAAGGTAGGAGAGTGTGTTGAAAAAGCCTCAAAAAGAGCCTGTTTCTGCTCCTGCATGGTTAGAAGCAGTCTGGACAAAGGAATAAAAGCATATCCCATTGTACCCTTCCATAGCTGCATGAATGTGTCAGAAAATAATGATGCTTTTCAGAATGCAATAGTTTGAGACATTGTACAAGGAAAGCACAAATATTTCTAAATTAATAAGATATTTTGCAATAGCTGTGTTCATTAAGGATTACAAATGTCAACCCTTACAGTGCTTTCACACAAGCAAAGGCAAATTATCTCTTGGCTTTGATGGAAGTTTTGTCCAAGGAAGGACAAAGGAAAAAAAGGGGAAGGATTTGGTCCAGTGAATTACTTCCTCTCCTAAGTATTGCCTCTAAAATGAACCTGGGATCTGAAACTAGCTTGTCCTTTTTGTCATGTGTAATATAACCAGCAATGAAGATTTGTGGTCCAAATTTGCATTTGTTACATTTACTTAGTACTCTGTAGTCATTGTGGTTGCCCAAGGGGAAGGAAGGGTGGAATTCCCTGCTGTACTCTCAGAGTTCATTTATTCCATTTATTGGTGAACTGCAAGCCAGACACTGTCTGATCCTTTCTCCCAAACATCTACTAGCTTTGCAATGTTTGAAAAAGAAATATATTCTCCTTTATAAATAACTTCTCAGATAATTATTAATCACCTTTATGTAGACATTTTTTTAGGTATTATAGACATATTTAGAGCCTTTATCAATATTAAAAATACGGAGTTTACCAGAAAAAAGTTACAGTGCACGCTATACCATACGTTAGTCAATGTTATGAAACAACAGCACCCAAACTGTGTTCTGAATGTCTATATTTAAACCAAAATTGCCAAAGATAATATTCTATTTTTTCAACTAATATAGTCTTTTTTTTTTTTTTTTTTTTCCAAGCAAATTAAATTAAGAAACCAATGTGAATTTCTCTGCAAGCTATTTCATACTTGGATACCCTTGAACTTTACTGAATCTTGGCTAAAAAACAAATGTGCAGTTGAAATAGTTCAGTAGGTATTCAGAATCCCAGGAGGTGTTTATTTGCTATTGTCATGCAAATATCTAATTCTTGCAGGGTATTTTAACAAAATATTTTTGAAGAGAAGAGTAGAGTAGATGTTAATTTATTTAAGATGTATAAATAACATTGTCAAGTATGAAAACACACCAATGAGTAATACATCATGCTTTCATGAAGTTATTAAATCTGAGGTGGAACTATGCCTAACACCACATTCCAGTGTACAAAAAAATAGAGAGAATCTTCAAAGCATCTGAAGAAGAAGTAAAGGATGCATTTTTATCATGGTGCTTTTATCATAGTGCTATTAAAAAATACTAGTAGTATTTTTAAACCAACACCTCATCCTGTCCATCACTCACATTCTACTAGCAGCAGGACTTGTATTAGGAAATAATGTACTTAGGGATAAGTGTCTTGACTTATGCCATTTATAAACAACTGCCCCTTTCATTGTCTAATCTGTTCAACCACAACATTCTCTTTCCAGCTGAAAATAAGCCAGTGCCCAGTATTGACTGCCAAGACAAACTCAGAACCACTTTTAACCTGCTGGAATAAAGCCAGAAAATGTTTAACCTGCCAAGATCAAGTTGGAACTACCTCTAACTTGACAAAATCATGCCACTAGGAGGTAAGGAGGAAAAATTTTGAATTTAAATCTTCAAGTGAAAATATTTTTCATCTTATCAGGTTAAGTTGTATCTCTTTGAAAAAAAGTTATAATCGTTTAGAATGAATAAAAAAAATGCACTTTGATTGCACTGTATTTGTCACATGTATCAAAAAGAGTACTCCAGTTAGATTTCATCTGATTTGACATTATTCTGGATGATGCTTTCAAATCTGATCGCTTTCTGTGATGAAATGATATGCAGATCAAAGGAGAACAGTGGATGCGGTCTAACTAAGCTTTAGCAAGACTTTCAACACAATCTCCCAGATAATCCTTTTAACCAAATTGGTAAATTATATTCTAGATGTGCAGACTAATAGAAGCAATAACTGTCTGGAGTATCAGGTTCAAAAGGTAACAATGAATGGTTTGTATTCTAACTGGAACCTGGGTACAAATAGATTTCATCAAGTGCTATCTTGGGTCCTATCTTGTTTAATATCTTCATGGTCGACCTGGAGGTGGAGATGGAATGCACTCTCATTAAGTTCATGGACAACACCAATGGGTGCCAGTGATACACTTGAGGATTATCATTCAGAGTGATGTAGACAGGCTAGACAAATGACCTGGCAGAACCTCACAAAAAACAGCATAGACAAATTCACCTTCCACAGATTAACCCTGGGAACAAGACAGGCTGGAGGCTGACAGGCTGTGTAGCAGCTCTTCAGAAAAGGACCTGGGGGTCGTGGTAGGCAACTAGCTAACTATGAGTCAGCAATGTGTCCCAGCAGTGATGAGAGATAAACAGGAAAACAACTTTCCTGTTTTGTAAATGTGAGATACCTTCAGAAGAGATTTAAATGATCAAATAGGAAAAGGCCTTTCTCATTTTTGCAGGCAGCTCGCTTTGGAGATCAGGTAACTAGAAAAACTACTCATCTCCTATCCAGTGTTCACAAATGTTCTCACTTACCAAGAAAACTGGAACAATAGATCTTAGGTTAATACCCATTGCTGGTTTTTCTGTCTGTATTAATATATGATAACATATCATCTTTGTGTGTTATGTTTTTCTTCATTTTTTCAGTGGCACTTTTTCCTCTTCTGTAAATTCACCAATGCTTTGATACAGTTTGGGAAAAACATTAGCAACACTCAGGTGGCACAGATTTGTTTTGGCATTGACATGAAGCTAGTTCTGTCAAACTACTGATGATTAAGAAACTTCAGGGAAAGGAATAGTTGATATTTATAGCCAAACAATCTCAACAGTCTTCAGAAAAATGAAGTGAATTACACATATTAGCACAAATTTAAAAAACAGGTTGTTGAACACGTCAAAAACTAAAATGATTCTGTCCTGATTCAGATATGAATACATGTTATATATACTAAATGTAACAACTTATGTAAACATATTCTAGGGTAGTATATAAGCAAAAGTTTATTTCATTTTTTAGCTGGATAACTTCCAAACTAAATTCTACACCCTGTCATCCATGTTGGGGAAAGAATTTAGCCTTAGACTTTCTTTAGCATCTATGTCTTTAATGTCTATGAAGAACATTGAATGTATGGCCGAGTACTTTTATAAATGAATGGGAACTAGGATTTTTTACAATGTTTTATATGCTAATTTATTCATTGACAGTGTAGTAGCAGTATAAGTTATACTGTAAAGTTTCACATACTTCTCTGAGGACTTTGGATTTGACCTGAAGTGTTGAAATTCTTTAAATAGCAACACATTTTGGTCTTCCTCCTGCCAAAGGCTTGGGCATCTGCAAAAACTACAAATCATGCCAAACTCCTTGAGTGATATATGGAGGACCACTAGGAAATAAGCTAAGACCAACTCATTCATTTCATTTAGGTCCTTCGGTGGGATTTGAACCATCCAGCCCACAAACCATGTCTCATGAGATTGCAGTATACATCCAGCCCACAGTAATAATGATTCATATACATATATGTGTATATGCTTTATTGCTACCTTTAGCTGGATTAAAAGCAATATATCAAATTTTATATTTCTGCTTCTTTTATTAGCTTTCTAGCACTTGATCAGTTGATAGGGGCAATAATGAAATGTTTTTTTATAAACTGGAGTTTGTAAGTCCTGTCCTGAGAATGTAATATTTCAAAAAATAGCCTAAGCTTTGGGGAAAAAACCAATTACAGAAACAGCATTAAAAATGCCAAGCACTGGGCAGAAGCAATTCTGGATCAGTTTAAAAAAGTGATTGATGAAACTCTAATCTGAGCTGAAGGAACAGTTTCACGACAAGCTGTGACCATTCCACACACTTCATTAGCTGCCATAATTAGCCTGGTGTTTCAATTTGTTAGAACTGGTGGGGACAATTTTACTCAGAATGCAAACATCAAAAAACAGGGTGCCTCAGACTTCAGAAGAGGCTGATGAGAAGCTTTTCTAGTCTCTGTTAACTAAAAGATTAATTACAGATGATGGGAGGCTGTACTCTGATTGTCACTCTGTCTATGTGCATTACTTTTAGCATTAGAAGAAAGACATGGTTGACACTACACTGCTCAATCAAGCAGCTTCACATTAGTGCACAACGCCTGTTAATATGCAATGTTTTTATTGTTTTTCATTTTCTTCCCCCCCCAAGTTTGAGACTTTCATATCTAATAAGATATACTGTAAAAGAGCAGAGTGTTCAGTTGTTAATGGTAAGAGCTTGCCACATACACTGTCATTCCTTCATACAACAAGCAAGAGATCCAAACCTCTCAAAGATGGGTGTTATTAGTTCCTGTTATCACAGACAAAATGTAAATTCCCACTCAAATAGTTTCATTGTGGAAAACAAACCCAATATAGTTGTGGAACAGATGCTGTGTGCTTCACAATGTATTATATTTTAGTCCCTTTATTTTAGGTGCTATTACCTCTGTACATTAACTTATCAAAGCTTGTAAGGTTATTTAAACGGAAGTGAGGTCTAAATTTGAAGTCGAAGGTTATTTCTGAATAATTCCATACCTCTCATTCTAGAATATTAAGACATGGTAATACACCTACTCATAAATAACTCCCTATGTGGATATGCCTTTCTGTTTCCCTACATATTTTATGCTGAGATCAACAAAAACTGTAAGAGAAAAAAGTATATAGTTTCTCATCTCTATCATGATGGATCATCCTTTTAACCTAAATTTATAAAGGGTGTATTGAAAACAGTTCTTTGTTTCATTAAATGAATAAACATTGAAGTGTATCCCAAAAGTGAATATCATATTACTATTTAAAATGGAGCAAATTAGTTCAGAGATGATTCACGATAGAAATTTTAAAGAAAGAATAAGTAGCTACTTACATAAAACCATTAAAACAACAAACAGTCTGTATTACTTCACAGTCTCTCATTCACTCTTAACAGAAGTGCACAAAGCTATGTTATACTGTGATTTTTCCTATTCAGGAAATGAATATTACTCTAAAATCCATTTTAGTGCAGTGAAGTTCTACTGCTCTAAAATTAATCCACTATTGCTCTCTAGAGAGATCAAAGCAACAAAAACTTGCAGTCTTTCTCACAGCTTGGGCATCTACCTGGTATAATCTCTTAGAATCCATCCAAACCAGCTATAGGTGTTAATAACATTACAAATTATACAACTATTCAATCATAATAGGTCAATGTGACAAAATACTTCAGGCATCATTTCATGATGCAACATTCTGTAGTCCTAAGTGTATCCATTGCAAGGAGTCACCATAATATGTACTTCGGATCTTAGACTTCAATTCACCGGCAATGTTCATTTAAAGCTTACATTTAAAAAGTGTCTATTTTTCTGTAAAAATGGGTAATATATTTTTTTTTATCTAGAACATTCTTTCTAAATAGCATTTATCTACCTACTGATGGGCCAGATACTGATGCAAATTAGTCTAGCTCAATGGATATATCTCAGTTATGTTAGGTGCTGAGGATCAGTTCTCATACCTGCATTTTTCAACAGTTATATGGACCATGTAATTCTTAGAGAATCAGGAAAGATTTTTGTTACTTTCATTTCAACTCTATTTAATCAGCACTAACAAGGTCTAGGTGAGTATTATCAAATACTAAATAGCTTGCTTTTGCAGTTGCGCTCCATAAAGGATTTTAAGTGACTTCAAAATACAGCCTTTTTAATTCAGTGTTGTGACAAATTGAATTGAGTTCAAATACATTATGTTTGGCAGATATATAAACAAATCTACATAATTACAAAAATTCTGAATAGTCTATCCAAAACTGTCACCAAAAGGCAAGGCCAAGCAATTCCCAGTGTACTGTGAGGATTTTCAACAAACAAAATAATATCCAAATAGTGAACACCTCAAAACAATATAAACAAACAAATTAGGAGTAACTTTAAACTCTTGCATTTCCAGCTCAACTGATTTTTTTTTTTTTGCATTAAAAGCTCTGCCAGAAGTTACTGTGATGTACTATAAGCAGGTACTGAAGGAATTGGTCAAGATAATCTATTTCTGAAGATTAAACAAGAGGCTTTAAAATGTTTAAGCAATGTATACAATGGAAAATATTTAGAAAGTTAAAACATATATATCTCCCTCAAAGAAATAGTGGTTAAAGTTAGCTCTTACTAAAATGCAAGATTTTCTTTTATTCCACTAACATACATTATTAAATGAGGAAGGTAGGCAAAGCAAGACATTTATCATCTGACAGACAAATGACACAGGATTGCTAGTTAGACAGTATAATAAGTACCATCTAATTTTCTCTTTTGAATCAATTTATTCTTCAAAGCCTTGGATCATCATCAAGGGACTGCATTTTCCCGTTGAGAAATTACAGAACCGAAATTCAGTTTTTGTAAAATAACTAATTCAAACCCTTACAAATAAACTAGACAAACCCTTACAAATAACCACTAGAATGGATTTGATTAGAAGAATGGTGACAGTGTATTTTCTTATGCAAATAACCGAATGGTTTGACTCTTCTCAGCTGTATTTTGTAGTATTCCTTCAAAATTAGACACAGTAACTCATCAATAACCTTCCCCAGGAAGTTTTTCCAGCCTCTTTTCACCCTTCTAGTTATTCACAGATTCTTTTCTGCATTTAGTTAAATGGTAGCCAGGGACACATTTTGTATATTTTAATTTGCCTCACAGTGTTTATCTTCCTTCTACACCCAAGAAAATAAGTTGAAAGACCTCTGATAGTTCGTTAGGATTTTCATTACTTATACCAACAGTAGCATTTTTCAAAAACAGCCCAGCAGTGGTGACCTTAAGGATTTTCTCAAAGGAAACAAACCACGTAGATCTCAAGAACTTTTCCAGTGGGAGCTCTTCATAAAAAAACTCTATTTCTGAAAATACGACACATTCATTCAGAAAGGAATCTGAAAAAACTTTTGTCAACTGTCAAAAGTTTAAATTGTCATTTGCTTTCCTGGAAGATTGAATGGGCACATGCTATAATGAGAGAGATGTCATTCTTGTCCTGTGAATGGGAGGCAAGGACTGGTGTTCCCACTGCTGGCTATAACAACAGTACATTATGTCATTTACTAAAAAAAAAGCAAAAAAATTCAGAATTAGAAATGGCAAAAGTGCCATTACAACATTTTTCATTACCCAGCTTCAGAGAACACTTGATTATTAAGGTGGTCAGTGATGCTGAATTGGGCACCACTGATCTTTTATTGGACTACCTAAACCAGGAAGCCGAACTGCTGAACTCCAAGTAGCTTGCAGCTCTGAAGAGTATTGCTGCTGTGGGAATCACCCTGCATAGAGGCAGAAAACTACTCAAGTTGATTTTCACATGAAGATACATCATTCTTCTAATTCATAATGATTGTTCTGAGAGTAGAAAATACATGCTACAGGGTACAATAAATAGACTTCCTATGAATAGTATAGGTTGTATTGTTGTAGGACCAGATCCTTAGGCTTAAATTATTTGGTTTGGGTCAGGATTCAGGATAGGATGAAAAGTGATAGAAAGCATTCCTATCTTGGAAACAGGTAGTTAGTTACTCAAACCAAGGGCCCATTTGGAGCATCTGAAGAGATAAATCAAGTCATGCAGTAATAATACAGGAGCCATGTCATTGATCAGAGACTGATGGAGTGCAACACACTTTGGCAACAACCCTTATTATCCCTGACGTAGCTCATGAGGAAACCAGTAGTGTAACAATTAAACTCTTACAGATCATCTAATAATGCCCCTAGAATAGAGTCATTTCTGCCTACCATGTTACATCAGCTCTGCATTGCCTAGGAAAACACATTGCAGTTGTATTTGGGAACTAAGATTCTGATATTCAAAAGACATGCTGACTCTTGTCATTGTATATTAATAACTTCTGTCTCAAAGAACACATGGCCTTAAAAGTTTTAAAAATTATAATAAGGCTGATAGTACAGATGCACATTAGCCAATATCACACTGCATTAGAAAATATTCTTGCGTAAACTTTTATACCTAGTTAAAATGAAAACAAAACAAGCACATTCCTTAAAAAAAATTGTCATACTGTTGCAATCTCAGAGAGAAAAAGTTTCACATATACATCATCCCTATCTCAAGTCCAATCACTGCAAGGTTAGGGAAAATGGAGTTAAGGAGAAATTTAAATAAATTTCAGTATAGTCAGGGATGGAAATGCATGAATAGTGTATCAAACAATTCTGTCACATAATGACATCATCCACTAGACACATGATTGTTGTATGTTGTTGGTCCTACAGGATGAAACTAATTTTCAAACAGAACACATCACTGCTCCCCTCCCACCCTATTTTTCCCTCAGAGTATCACTATACAAAGATACATTTGCTGTGGAACCACAGGACTCAGTGGTCTCAGAAGAACATGGAAGAAAATGGGTTGCACATGGCCATGGCCATGTAGAAGAGTCACACTCACTTTCTAATGCACTGACATTTTGAGGTCATATCAGATTCTCCTTGTGGACTTCTTCCCACATAGCTGGAAATTAGGGCCCTACCTGATAATGTGAATCCACTTGGGCCATAATGTGAGCAACAATGAAAATCACAGAGGCTATTTAACTTTCAGAGGCAGAAGACTATATAAAATAGGATGAAATCCTTGGACACACAGGAGGTTCCCCTTTTCATCATGGAAAACCCAAACTCAGTGAAGTTGCGCGAGAGGAATTACACAGCTGAGACATTCATTTCTTTATGGTAGAAAGCAAGTCAAAAATCAAGATTTTTTTTTTTTCCATAGTCTGTTATCTCTATTATCCCAGAGAAGAAATTTCTGCCAGTTCTTGGGCAATGAGCCAAATATATACCTCCTGTAAATCAATGAAAGTCTATACTTTGCATTATACTTATGTCATAAATTTATCTATATAAACTCTGGCTTAAAATACACACATATCCTGGTGTTTATCTGTTATATATGTCATGATTTAATTAAATACTTCTGCAACTTCATATAATCTCACTTGAAGGCAATCACTGTCCAACAAAATTGACTGAGGCTGTTGATTGTGACTTTATCTACAGTAGCTGAATTTGAGCTTGCAATTCTCTGCTACTGGTGACAAAGATGGAAGTGACATAATTTATATAAGGAACAACTATTTCCTACTCTAATGGCTACACAATACAATGTGAAAATGACAGTAGTGTTGGCTACAGCCCAATTTCTACCACTCCATAAAAAACAGAATTGTGTTGGTGAGGAATCCCAAGGGCTACTTTTCCTAGCCTAGGCAAGGCCATGACAATCAGAAATATTTGAACTCAATATTTGATTAATGCTGGCAGTACCCTATAAGTGATTTCTACTCGACAATGTCTAATTATTTAATTATTTTCCATTATTAATGGAATGAAACAATTCAAAACAAATATCTAGAATGGCTGTTTTGCAGAAGGCTCACAATCATTAATTCATATATGTAGAAATTTTCCTAAAATTATATTAAACTGGCCTGTTGAACTTGAAAGGCATATTTTATCCCAATCAATACATAAAAGTAAAATTATCCATAACTAAGGCATGTTTCTGTGCTGTACAGTTCAGCTGTAATGATCCCCACACACTGCACTTGCACATCAATTATGATAATCATAATCACGGTCGTTAAGCTGAATGTTCATTATTATCAGGATGCTGGTGACAGCAGATTCAATCATCGGGTGCAATGGGCAGGCAGTCACAGTCCCACCCAAGTTTCTGCAGACAGCGTTGTGCCACATTAAATCTATGATGTGTTCCACATCCCACTCCATTCCAAAAGCTGTAGACGGTAAAGGTCAACTTTATGTTCTGTGCAATATGCTTAGGTTCTCTAAATTAATTCTTTGCAGTACTGGGTATTTTTATGCTTTGTAGATAATAAAATTCTGTTTAGGGCCAAAATGTCGCTGCAAATAATGAAACAATGATGCAGTTGTACTGTAATTCACCTGTAATAAGGCATCAGAGGAAAGAATCTATCGGGAAGGAACATCTTAAAATGTCCCTTCCCGAATTTTGCAAATAAGAAAATATTAAATGCTGTCATTAAAGTCAGTTTTCTAAAATGCATGTGCAAACTAATTCCAATACCAATTAAAAGATTTAAGCTATCATTTCTGCCTCAGTAAATATGAACATATGTGAGTGTTTTGACAACTGAAAGATTATAGTTAGTCTATTTGATCCCTTGACTGTCCAGCTACATTGGAATCTATCATTGGAAATTATATTCATAGTGACTGGTAAATTTTTTATATTGACACTTCTCACATAAATTCTCGCAAAGGCATTCCAAGGTACGTAGACATATGATATTAAATATGAATTATGAAAGCATTTTTACTTTGTTATGCTTTACAACTGGGTAAACTAACTACATTCAGTTTCACTAGAGCTACACTATTTCCATTTCTTGTTTATTTTTAATAAAGAATTAGAATATGACAGTTTTCCCCTTAACTCAGAAACTTTTTTGAAATGTAAACAAAAATGAGATAAAAATTTTCAGATTGTAACTAGATGAAAAGAACTGTTAACTTTTCTTCATATAGATATGGTAATGATTATGTTTAAAGGAAGTCTATGCTAATACCCTTTCATTTTACAGAAATATAACAAGGCAATATTTTTCATTGTTGTTCATTTTACTCCTAAAGTAATTATATAATTTACATACTAATCTTTTTGTGACTTGAATTAAAATGCATAATTATAAACACATGAGTATCTCAGGAAAACAGTACTAGGACATGCTCTTGAACATACAAAGGAAAACTTTTTATATGCAGTCTAAAAAAATTCCAGCTACTACCAGCTAATATCAAATAATAACTCAGAAGCTCAGAGGGGTCACTGATCCACTGACCACTGAACTGACTCCATGGAAGAACTTACACAGTAGTTATGCAGTAGTTACCAGCAATGTTAAGAGAAACATCTCTAGTAGAATACCGTCAGAAACTGAATATATATCATGGAAGGGTTATCAGCTATTCAGGTTGTAATACAAATTGCATCTACAAAACTATTACCTCATGGGAAACTCAATGGAGGTTTGTGTTTAGCAGAGAAAGTAGTAACCAAAAAAATCTTCTGGACAGTATAATTTTGTTCATAGCACTGATATATACAAAGTTTTAATAAAATTTAGAAATAAGAAAGGGACAGAGAATTCTTTTCTTTCAAATTTAACAGTTATGAAACTATGACATCAAACCTGCTTCTAGAACCTTTTCCATTACAGTATAGTGAGGAGGTGGATTTTAGATTTTTTTTTCTTTCTGATAATAATGACCCATTAAAGCAGGAGGTAGGTCATAAATAGCACTTTTCTTCTCTTATCTCTCTGTTTGGGTAAGCGGCTCCTAATTGAAGCTTCATATTGATTTAGAATTGGGGTTGGAAGGCTGTATGTCATGTGGGGTTAATGTGTACAGCTATTCACCTCCAGAGATTTAGGTTGAAATCTATCCAAGACCACAAGTAAAGCGAGTGTAGTTGTTTCAGCTAAGCCCATAATTTATATGATATTGTATATGTGTGATATACAATATAAATAAATTTACATTGTTTGATATATTCTGAGCCTGACCAAGAACTCCTAAAGACTGGAAAAGAAAGAGTCTTTTATAGGATGAGTACCACCAATAACACTTTTAGACCTTTTTTATATATCATACTTATGCTGTGGGACTTTAGCCTGTCATATTCTCCACTTACTGCTTTTGCAAGACAAATTCAGATCTTTTTGTTTGAATGTTGATCTTGCCTTTATTTGTAATGAGATTTAATTAATGAATGTTAAAATACCAAAATTTTACTCTGAGCTCATTTTTAAAACTTAAAGTTTTGAGAAACAATTCTTTCAAAAATATTACTTCCCAAACTAAGATCCCTTGGAACTTGCTATATAATGATTTACAAAGGTTAAATTACTTTCAGGGAAACAAATAATCACATTTTACAAAATCTCAGTTTTGTTTAGGTTGAAAGAGACTTCTTGAGATCATCTAGTCCAATCGCCTACTTAACTAAAGCAGATTGCCCAGGAAGAAGTTCGGTTGTGTTTTGAATACCTCCAAGGATGGAGACTCCACAGCCTCTTTGGGCAATCTGTGCCAGTGCTCTGTCACCCTCACAGTAGCAAAAAAAACCAAAACAAAAAACAACAACAAAAAAAAAACAAACAAAACACAAACCAAACCAAACCAAAAGAAAAGTGTTTTCCCACATTCACATGGAATTTCATGAATTTCAGTTTGTGGCTCTTGCCTCTTGTCCTGTCACCAGACACTACTGACTCTGTGAGGGGAGTCTGGCCCCCTCTTCTTCATTCACTCCTAGCAGGTGCTTATACATATTGATAAGATCTCCCCCAAGCCTTCTCTTCTTCACTCTGAAGAGTTCCAGAACTCTCAGACTCTCCTCATACAAAAGGTGCTGCAGTCCCTTAACAATCTTTGTGGCTCTGTGCTGCACTCTCTACCAGTCTATCCTTCTACTGGGAAGGCTTAATGTGATTATCATACTTAATACAAATAGAAGTAACTCAAACATTACACAAACTCACATTAGAACATGTTCTAAGGAAAACTAGTTCTTGTAGCACTACAAAACCAGAAATATATGAGAAGCTTCTAACAAAGCAGGCAGTTTAATGATACCATCTTATAATAAAAAAAGCTCTTCATTATTTTTTAAAATTTTCCAAAGAATATAAGCAGTAAAATGTTTTGTTGGTTTTAATCAGGTTTTGCCATAATTTTTGAAGGCTTATCTTAATGTGCAAGAGTAAATATCTAATCTCTCTTAAATCATAAAAGGCAATACAAATAGAACAAAACTTTGCAAGACTTAGATAATCAAAGTAGGACTTACTCAGGCTTTTAAATCTTTATCTTGTAGGTGGGAGAGATCTGTAATTTTCTCAAATTGAACTTACCCCTGAGAGAGTCAAAGAAGCCTCTAATATAAGTTCTGACCATGTGATTTTTATAACATGCTAGAAAGATTCCCATTAGATTCCATGATCTATGGACCAGGCCCAAATTCACTTGTTCTAATACAATAATAATAGGAAATAAAAGCAAACCATTCCTTCATTTTTGTAGAGACTTACCTTGTTCGATACCCACTTCTTAGGCTGTACTTCTCGGAAGTGTTTAATTCCATAAGTTGCTTGGACATATTTTCCTGACCTATGAATTGACGGATCATACTTCTCATTTTTATGATATGAAGAAAATGGCAGAAATCTGAAATTCAATATTATTTTAAAATCAGTTATGCTCTACTCTTGATGCCACAGGATTAATGTAAATCATATAGATACCAATGCTACAGAAGGTTGACACAGACGTCCTAGAGTTCACTACATATTTTGAGAGGATTACTGCAATTTCTGTTGTAGTTGCTTTTAAATTAAATTTGGAGCACAGATACAGTTTCAATAGGATAAAATGACAAAGTTCTGTATAAAGATATAATTTGTTTCACTTGCATTATTAGGTTATTACTTTGACTGTATCTGCACTAATAACTGACGATAACTGACGTTAACTGAGGGTTAAATTTGCTGGGATCTGCATGTTGACACCTTAGGTCTTAGCAGGCAGTGTAGTCTGTTCCAGCTGTTAGTGACAGGCATGAACCACAGACAAGTACATAGCTCATTTCTGGAGAACTTTCATTCACTTTCCAAGTCATGTAGGCCCTCAACACATAACATCAACCTGATTGTTCCATCAGGAGAGAAACATTTCAAGCATGTTGGCAGTATAAGCAAAAACAAAGGCAAATTTGCTCCCCGTACCTTAAACTACGTATGCATCTTTTGATATCTGTTAACCAAATCTAAAAAATACTGCTGACTTTCATGTATTGGCAGACCCCAAGGCAAAGATAAGATTTCTTCTGAATTCACAAATGGTATGCTTTACTTTCAGGATATAATTATGTCCTAATGAGCAGTCTTTGGGACCCTCATTTTTTCACCTTTGGTCATACTGATAGTAAACTCTGCTTACATAGTGCCACTGAATAGTGAAGCTCCAGCCACCCACTTTGGGCGTGGAAGAGGTTTTCAGATGGATGTCCCTAACTCTTATAGACAAATACAGATTTTCTGGGTAGGTTCCACAGCAAACTGTAAGGAGGAAGCTGAAAGACATTTCTATATAAAGGATCTATAAGGGACCCTACAAAGATGTCTTACTTCCACCTGTTTCAGTTTACAAGAGAGTTGTGAGAGCAAGCAGGTACATTTTAATATAAAGTAAAATCTTGTGAATTAGTCTTATCAGTGCTAGTATTCTGAAAAAGCAACATGCATTCTTTATTCTACATGTGTAGGAAAAATTATTACACAGTATAATAACACTGCCATGTCAACAGGTGTAGTTAATGAAAATCTTTTCCTAGTTGGAAGCTTTTCAGAATCCAGAGTGCCTGTAAGAGTTAGAAGGGCAAACAAGTTTTTAAGACAGACGGGGATTAAAATACCTTCATCTCTCAGCTGATATAGACTCCAAAAATTATTTGTTTGGACTAACTGATCCATCAGCAACTGTTTAAGTGGGTTTGGTTTGGGATTTTTTGTTTTGTTTTTGTGTTGTGGTGTTTTTTTGGGTTTTTTTAATTACATATCTTTCTTCCCACCTCACAAAAAGAAAGTATTTTAGAATCTTGCCAGCTATATCAGTTTATTTTATCAAGCACCACAAACAAATGGCATGTAAAGTTAGAGAAAGAAAAACACTGAGTTAGCAGACTTTTAAATTATACAAAGCTATAGTAGCATGTGTATACTCATGGGAAAGGACACTCTCACATAAGACAGATTATGGTACTTGTAATGCTAATTTGCACATGGGATGGACATCACACACACACAAAAATTAATGTGGCCCCAGTGTCCCAGAGAATACATCGAAGGTGCTGTGAGCCGGCTGCTCCACTTGCAGTTTTTATCACTTCTGAATTGCATTTTAATAGTACATTTTTCTTTTGTTCAGACATGAAAGAAAATTGGCTTTCTCAAGGGACTAGATAGCTGAGAAGACAAGACTAGGAGTTTAGGGATTTGCCCATATATGCATAGAATTTAGTTGAGCCATAGCATTCATAATTCAATATGAATACTATGTCTGTAAAATTTATATGGAAAATGGAAAAAAAAAATGAGGAAAACAGAACATAAGTAAAGTATTATGGCTTTTCCTATAAAGTTTCCTATACAGAGGTTTTGATTTTACTGTGGATCAGTTAATCTTTGTCTTTCTGGCAAATGAATACTTAGAGTAATTCATGTTCTACCACGTTTGTTGAGCAAAATTAAATCAACTATGATTTTTTAAGGAAGAATATTGAATAAAAAAATATTAAAATTGACATGAAAGATATTAAAAATATCATAGACTATAATGGTATAAAGTAGAAACTTTCTTTTTTTCTGTTGCTTATAGTTCTGCTGTCAGAGCCAGGTGGGCAGATCCTTGTAGAGATAGTGACCTAACTACAAGAAAGGATCATATGCTTGCAAATTCAATGTCTGTTTAAAGCAAGTAAGAATTTTCATTACTCTATGTGAATGAGTAATTAAAAAGAATATTAAAACTTTTTTGTGTGTGTGTTAAATAGGGTAACCAAATTAATGGGAGTCATACAAAAGTCATTATACCCCCACAACCAATAATAATAGTAAAAAGCAATAGCACTGCAAAATACTTCAGTAATGGTATGTATTCTGTAGGTCTATATATACACCTGACACAGCTTTTCCCCAAATTAATGAGAGTATGTGCTCTGAATGTGACAGAAGAGAGTGATGGAAGGAGAAGAAAATTAAATCCAGACAATGGTATGATGCCATTATCAACTGCACAAGTTTAGACCTCAGTAGTCTTTTTCCACAAAAAAAAAAAGCTCACTCTCAGGATTCTTAAATCTGGGTTTCAGCTTTTCCTTGTGATTTATGTGTAAATGCAGAAATCTTAAAGGTTTCCAGTAAATATGACAGAGAGAGAAGCAGCAGGATCAAAGAAGAATTAAATTCTATATTATATTCTGTTATATCATGCCATAAAACATAGTCAGTATAAGCTGAGCCTTTCCAAAAGTTAATGATTTAATGGGATGTGAACTTTCCCTAACAAAATAAATTTAAAAATGAAAAATTATTTCATTTCACCCACCACAAAAGCCTGAATGAGAGATATGCCAAAGAATACATTCAAGACAGGTGGAAAGAGGTGGAACCCAAAATGGGAAACTGTCTCAGGTTCTACAAATAGCAGTATTACACACATACAACCTGAGGGAGGACCAGGACCAAAGCTGTCATTGTCACTGGTAATGAAGGCCAGCTGCACTGTTGCCAAGACCACACTATGTTGAACTAATTAGTGTTAAAACACCTAGAAGCCTCAATGCAGTAGCCAGTCCTGGAACTAACAGCTGTTAGTGATGTGTATGTAAATTTTGAAAGATACTCTATATATTTATTGTTAACAAAAATTCAAATTGCTTTCTTTCTCCCTTCACTCATTCTATCCTGCACCTCCCTGCTACTGTTAATTTCATCTGTCTAATCCTTCTTTTCTCCACATTTTTACCCCTTCATGATCTTTATTTCTTCATCCCTCATCTACCATTTCTTCCCTCTGTTCTGTCTCTTTTATTGTAATTTCTCTCACTATTGTGAGAGAGGATTTGAAGGGGCCTGTTAGACACTGAAGGCTTTCCAATTGGATCAATCAAGACAATAGAAGCAGCAGTAGGTACTGAGCTCCAGTGTCAATGGCAACATGAGGAAAGAGCAGCAGCACAAAGAGGAAGGAGGATTTGTCAGATCCATCATTTACTGCTGGGTGGCAGTGTCCCTATGCTATATGGTACCTAACAACAGGACACAGTTCAGAGGCATTAACTTTTTTCTTGGATTTAAATAGCAATAAAAAACAGAGTGGTCCTTCAACATGTTGTCTGGACCAAGAGGGAAAATCCTAGCAGGTCAGCAATGAAAGCATGTAATCCTGATACTAGACACGCTTTAAACTTTACCCACGCCTCTGAGAAAGAGCTGGCATTAGATCCACTGCCATACATGCTGCACTACCAAGGCACAATAAGAAATATTAAAACCAGAGAATTAGAAAGGCTAGTCTCCTGACATTGTTTTTCTCACTCTCATAGATTTTATGTACTGTATATTTTTGTAATTTAGTAGAAAATATACTACCAAAATCTTGACTCTAGATGTGTGATAGTGTTGTTGAATTTTTCTCTAACGTGGTTCTATGCAATAGCAATTCAATTCCTTATTTTCTTCATCTAATTCAAGTAAAACAATTCTATCTCACTTTGAAGAAGACCATGAGCAATTAACTCCAAACAAACTATGCTTCTCTATCATGAACTGGTGAATCTTTAGTCACCTTTTTTTTTTTTTTTTTTTTTTTTTTTTTTTAAGTTTCAAATTTGGGGTTTTCCTTTTGTAATTTCTTTTTCAATTCCCGCAATTGATTTTTTCTTTCAAGGAGCAAAGTAAAAAACACAGTGTTTTTTCACAGCAAAACAACTTCAGCAGAGCAACCATTATTTAGCACATAATGAGTGTATCTTAAAATCAAAGTGTTATTTACAAAATTAAACCCAGACTATTTCATTTGACATATCTAGCCAGATTACCTCTAGCACAGTATTTTTGCCATAAGAACATTATTCTGGGTGCATTAATACAAATATTGTATACAGTAATGCACTAAATATATATTTTTTCAATATACTATCAATCACTTTATACTAACATCAGTAAATCCTCAGGCTGTTTTTGTTTAACCCTTGTCTGCAATAATGTAAAAGTGGCAAAGAAAAACATATTCTAGTTCTCGTAGGAAGAGATCATTTCTGCAGCAAGTTCTGAAACTTCTTAATTATACACAGACTTATTATCTGCATCCCCAGTGTTATAAAGTACCAGAACTTCATTAGAAAAATTAAGATGGAAAAATGAAGGCTCTACTTTGTAAATTTCCAGTGGAAATTAGCTGGAAGAAGCAGAGGAATACTGGATCAAAAGAGGGTAATCATGCTTAACTGTGCCCTAGAGCACCCGCATGTATAATACGATTTGCACAGTAACTACCTCTCCTATTACTGCTTGTTTGGAGTATTCTGTGTTAATGGGGTTAGCTAATTTAGTATTTTAACTTAAAAAGACTCTGCTGATTAATAAATGTTGCACACTGTGCTAGTAATTAAAATAAATGGAAGAGTTACAAATAGAAGTTGAATTGTTAAGAAAACATTATCTGAAAATATATGATAATCCCTGTTTATCATACTACAATAACAGTCCGGAAAATATGCAAATTGCTGAAGTTGCAAAGCATATGAAAAACTAAGTATAATTTGAAAAAAAGTTTTCAGATGTGTTATATTAGTATGACATAAAATGTATTGGCCATTTTCACTGCAGCCAAGTCAGAAATACAGTAAAAGGACTTATAAATGTAGAAATTAGAAGATTTTTTTTTAAAAAACCTAAAGCTTAACAAAGTGACTTGCTTTTTAAATGTTATTACCATTAATACCAGGCAGCTCATAACACTGATACCCTCCAAGTATAGAGCTTATTTAGCTCATTACCTTGCCGTAAGCATACCTTTCGAGCACAGCACTGGGAAGCACAGAGCACCTAACCTGGTTCTAAGGAAAGCATTTTCTTGTTGAGAATAAAACCACAAGGAGCTTGGTGTTGCAATGTCCATGCAGCATGTGAAGTTTGCAGGATGTGTAAACATTGGATTCTGCTGCAACCAAATGAACCAGTGTGCTCAGGACCACTGTGGCTATCTCCAGTATAGCACTGAGCACAGACATATCCAGAAGCTCAGATGACTTGCCTGATATCGCACCAGAAAACTACAATAAATCAGGAAACCTGAGCCTTACACTATTACTGGATTATACCTATTCTATCACCACCTTGTAATTAATTCTGCTATATGTTGACTTTAAAGATGTCTAATAGTATACTTTGAAGCATAAGGCATATTATGTGAGACAGATTTCAGCAAAATTAATGAAAATAATTTACATTTTTATTCTCGGGAAAACTAGGCCAGCATGCAGCTGCATGCAACCGAGTAAAGAACTTTTCATGCTTAGTGTTCTAAATCTGCTGGATCCAGCAGTTGGTGTCTCAAGCTATACATGAGTTTATTAAGTGGCCATCCCGAAGGAGTCCAATTGTCATTCCTTTCCAAGTGGAGAGGGAAATTACTTCATTTGTATGAAAAACATCACAATAAGGCTGTAACAGCTTCAATTACATGAGAAAAAGGAATCATTCTTATTAGGCTAGATTACCCAGTTTCTCTTTCATTACAAAATGGGAAATTCCAGCAGTTGCTTTAAGTAAGAACAACATTCTCTCTTGCTTTCATTGGTACTGTTTCCAGCTGCCTCAAACTCTCTCACAGCTTTTTCAATTATTTCTGAGTTTTATCAGAAGCAAAAACTTTCTCTGAGCTTGAAATGCTTACAGAAAACATATTACCACTTTAAAGAATCCTGATAATCAAAGGCAAGTGGGGACTCTGAATGTTGTTAGAAATTGCAGGTATACACTGACAATTTTTCTATCTTAAGTGATATCACACAATACTCACTCTGGAAATATACAGATCAAGGATTCAGTTTGTCATTTTATGCAAACACGAGCATTCTCAACAAATTCCATACACTTCAACTGTTCATTCTCTCCTTATTTTCTAAAGCAGAAGAATAATCAGCACAGGAAGCACTACCAGGAAGAAATACAGTCCCAAAGTACACAATTACATAAAAAAAGACAGAAATTTATCAATTCATAATAGACACTGCTGAGAAAAAAATACTGTAGAATCTGAGTAACCCTTTGTTGACTCCTCCCTGGAGACCAGCATCCCACACAGCAGCTGCAGCATTACTAGTGAGTGTTAGTCCTGGTGATGACCTGCAACTCTGTCATCACCTTTTCAAGGTTACAGATGTGACCCGTGCATGGTTGGTTGAATATGAAGCGTAAACGGAATGATCACAGACTGAAAATGTATAATACACTATGCATTTAGCATGCACAAAGCTGAGAATCATTGATGTTAAAACACTGCTTATGTGCATTAAGGATGACAGTAAATGCTTTCTTACCCATAAGGTAAATAAAGACACCTGATCAATTAATATCTATCAAACTTGAAGACTCCAAATTTAAATTGTACAAGACCAAAGCTTCACTCACTCACTGAAGAGTCAGTGAAATATTTATTATAACATCTGACCTTCTGAAACTGTTGACACAGTGATATCTGGGGTTAACTTCTTCAACTAAATACTGGGCAATATAGTCATGTCTATAAATGACATTATCTATCCTCACTTGGAATGCATCAGTCAAAACTCATTTATTGAAAAGAATACTTTAAAATAAAGGTAGAACATTAATTGTTACCTAGTAGGTTTGTTGTTTGTTTTTTTAATGTCACCACCAGAATATAGAATAAAAAGAAAACAAAACAAAACAAAACACCAAAAAACCCAGATTAAGCTGAGATGTAACAGTTAGGCTGCTTCTCCCTCACCCCAATATATGAAAAAATACAGAGAGGAATAGAAAACTGAAGTACATTTTTACTTGTAAATTAATTCAGTTATGTTTTCAGCATGAAAGAAATAGAAGTTACTTTACTCATTTTTGGCATCAAATATAAAAATATTACATTGGCTAAATCTGGAAAAGTAGCTGAACTGAGGTTTTTTTCTTTCAAAGCTGTTTTTTTGGTAGAACTGCCATTTAAAGTCACTGTTAATATTAAATGGAGAAAAATGTGAAGAAAACAATCCAACAACAGCAACAAAAATTAAAAAAATAAAATCATAAAAGCCAAACCATGCAAATGCAATCACTTCTGGCATTCTTAAATCCCAGTCCTGAAGCTGACACATGGCAACATGGAGCTGAGAGAAAAGCTTGAAAAACATCAAAGATAGCAAACCATCATATCCCAGTGAATCAGTGGATCACAGGCTGCTCATGAGGAAAAGTGATTCCTTTCCGTCCTTAATTCTGATATTACAGTGTCAAAGGATTGCCAAGAGCAGTGAATTCAAGGGAAAAGTTGACAAAGCATCATTTTTCTCTAATTAACTACAAAGCAAGAGCAAGTAACTTAACAGGCTTTTATTATGATTGGGCAAAAAAGTTAAATCATGATAAGAAAAGAATTGGAAATATTTTGGAAATAGACTTAAACCTTTTGGGGCAGAAGCCTTAAATCTTTTGGGATGGATTATGTCTGTATTTGGGATTGTATGGAAAAGAACTGGCTTGTCTAATACTATTACAGATGCTATGGCTTAGGAAACCAAACTGCTTCAAAGATGATTAAAGTTTTTGCATCATGTTCTAACATGTGCAACATATGCTACCTTCCCTTCCAAGTGAGCTTTGGTAGTCTACGGGGAGAGAAAACAAGTCTCATTGGCATGCAGCACCATTTTTTCCTCCCATAGTCTCTAAACTCCCTGAATATGAAGACCAAAACAGTATTTTTTTCCTTGGCAAGGTACATGTGGCAAAACAGAATTTGCATTTGTTTTCTTATTTCCCATTAAGCCCATCTGTTGCATCGCATATTATTATTATTACAAGTTCTTCTATAGATTCATAGATATGGATGACACATGTCACAGAATTACAAGACAGGGTCCCTGCCCTGAACAGTTTATAATCTAAGGACACAGAATTTAGAAAAGTGTACATGGAATGTTTGCTAGTAAGCTGTCAGGTTTGACATTTCATTTTATCAGGCATGAAAGGTTTCTGAAAGCAATGGAATAAAGAAAACATTCTCATAACAATATAAGAAAAAACAAAGAACTTACTCATTGTCATGTATACGGTTTCTCCATTCCTCCCTTTTCATTTCCTCTCTGGCCTTCTCTAGTGGTGAATTGATTGATGCTGCCACTCGCAAGGTTGGTTCCAAAGGCTTGTAGCGCTGCCGCAATACTTCAGCAGTATCACGGAAAGGCCCCTGAAAGGTATAAGTGTTTTATTGCGGGGTTACAGTTCCTTTCTTTCTGTCTTTTATTCATGACACAACACTGATGAAAGAGGACTCAGAACGTCTGGGAAGCAAAGCAAGACTTTTCTTCCAAAACAATTAAATTAGTTCATTTTCATAGAGAGTTACAGATATTGCAAAGGTTGATAACATGCTCTGAAGCTCCCAAGAGAGAATGAGAAATGTGTACTCCAGATTTATTTAACTACTAATAAATATTTATTATTTTAAAGCAATATATTGTTAGAACTGATTAGGAAAACTTAGTTTTTCCTTAGAAAAAAATATTGGTGAAATAAAATTTGGGACACAAGTGCTAACTGCATCTGGATTCTGCTTAAGCAGAAAGCTTGTCTTTTCCTTTTCATAGCATAAAAAATGTTTTACCTTAAAGAGTATGCTCTTCTCAATTTAATTATAGAGCTACCTGGAAGGGAACTTAATACATGATTTAAGATACAATTCTTCTAATACAATTCAAACTAATGACTTCAATAATATAGCGATAGTCCATTTTCTTCAAGCCTAAATCCACATTAATTTCATTATTCTTAAAAAGAAATGAACGCTCATAATTCTTTCACAAGTCTCTCTATATATACACATTAATATATTTTTTTCCAGATTATATTGTTTAATAACTGAACATATCAGCATGTACCATTTAATAACACAGATAAATAGCAGCAGGAAGTCCTTTCCTGCACTGTCAAAGTGATATACCCTATGTCTTGCTTTTAGTACTAACCAGCACGAACTCACCTGGAGTATAATCAGTACCACATTACGCTCAGGACAGTTTAGTGGCAACTCTGGATTTAGAAGTGTTGCTAATTAACTTTTATTTTATTTTCATCGTTGTTAAACCTACAATAACTAGTGAAATATTCTGAAACTATGAAGAGACAAAGAATCCTAATCATGGCCTTTATTCTTAAAGATATCCTTCTTTAAATAGGTTATCGCTAACAAGTCACAGCTGGAGTTACTGCAAGCACTGAGTGAAGACTGTGGGGCTAATAAAAAGAAATGATTCACGCCTCATTTATGTTCACTTATGTTTTACATTAATAGAAACCAATAATAGGAACCAGTTACCATAAAAGTCATGGACCGTAAATAACACAAATGGCAAATAAGTATCATCTAGTACTTTTCACAGCTGGACAGGAGGATTGCTATATTTGAAAGTAGTTAATGGATTTTTATCAGAACTTTACTTTTTAAAGGCATAGCACCATGACTAGGAGATCTTTTTAAAGATCCTAATAAGCAAGGTAACATAGTATTTACACTTCTTGCAGATATTTTCTTGCTTCTACTTTCTAAAGTAGAATGTTTAAAAAAACCACTTTCATTTAATATGACTACAATAAGTTTTTAAAAACAGAATGAGAAGTGTTATCACCTGGGAGAGAATAATTAATACTAGAACAGTTGATTAAAACTAGTAAGAAATATTCTAGTAATATATAATCTGATGATCAAGTTATTAAAAAAGTTCAACATTTATAATAAAATGGAATAGTCTGATTGCGAGATGTTTGCATGAAATGAATATATGGAGCAAAGAAGAAAGAAATGTACTATTGTCAAATAATATCTAGATAAATATGCTTGCTTTTAGAAAATAGTGTTTCAGAATATTCTTCTTCATTGTAAAATACTGACTTATATTCTGTCATGGTAAGGGCCAAATCAGATATTCAAGCAAGGATTTTTTTCCATCTCCAATGTCTCTTCTAACTCTTTCCCAATGCATAGTTCAAATGAAATGAATAGAGTCCAACTACTAATGGAAGGAGGGGGGAAAGTGTTTAACTAAGCAAAGATCTCTCAAGCAAGGCTGTGTTGTGACTAATGAAAGTGAGGTATATACGTTAGCATATCAAGATAATTCTAAACATTCCCTGCAGACTTTTCCATTCCTCTGAATCAGGTATTTGAAGAAACTTACCTAGCAATAGGCAGCTAAGGAATATATCTAAGATGACAAGACCTCTAAAAAATCCATTTACCTATTTCCATTTTACAAGATTAACCTTAAGATTTGTGGGCTACGTAGCAGAATGGTGCTTACACATGTTTTCAAATTGGCAGTGCCTGAAAGCATATCAGGCAACCTGCTTCAAAATGAAAATCTTCCTGGTGAAGTCAGGCTAGGAAAGAAACCAACAGTCAACCAATAGTTTTCACAGTGAAAGCAACCCATACAACTCTTATGTTCTATGTTTGGAATTTGTACTGAATAGCATAAATCTTCTTTCTACCAATTGGTCTGCCAAATAAAGGGCAGCAGATTGGTGTTCTTCCTATTC
Source organism: Ceryle rudis (assembly GCA_033439905.1). Lineage (NCBI taxonomy): Eukaryota > Metazoa > Chordata > Aves > Coraciiformes > Cerylidae > Ceryle > Ceryle rudis. The sequence goes on along the minus strand of JAAGNO010022758.1, from coordinate 77,994 downwards.
TGCCATAAAATCAGAAACTCATAATAAAAATTATAGAAACATAGAAACATAGAAACGTCTGGGTTGGAAGGGACCTCTAGAAGTCATCTAGTCCAAACCCTCTGCTGAGAGCTGGGACATCCTCAGCTAGAGCAGGTTGCTCAGAGCTTCATCAAGCCCCACCTTGAATGTCTCCAGGGATGGGGCTTAACCACCTCTCCCTGGGCAACCTGTTCCAGTGCTCCACCACTCTCGTGGTAAAGAACTTCCTCCTTATTTCTAATCTAAATCAAATCCTTTCTAATTTAAAACCATTACACCTATAGGCCTTTGTAAACAGGCCCTCTCCAGTCTTTTTATAAGCTCCCTAAAATATGATCTATATGATATCATAAGTTCTTCACTGTCCCTATTCCAGTAGAGCTAAGAGCATGAAAAAATTCCCCTAAAAATGGCTATGTGCTTTCTGTTATTAATACCTTTTAATGAACAGATTTCTAATTTTAGCATTATCTGGTTTTCCATCAAACTGTAATGCTAGTTAACTCCATAATAAAAAATGATAGATCTAACTGATGTATAAGCATTATTAAAACTTTTCTTTTAAATACACTTTCACACACAGAGCTTACCTATAAAATGCTAAATACTCATTTCCTTGAGAGAAAATTGATAGATAGGTAATTTTTGTTCTTTTAAACATACAGAATCAGAATTCTCATATAAAATATCCAACCCTATGGGCAATAAATCTTAGATACCTGAAGGAATGGTGAAGTAACAAGTATCTCACAGTGGGCCTGATAGATGTTAGAAAAAGAAGCTTGGTGCCAAGAAGTGTTACCACAGAGAACTAGGACACAAGTATATCTAGTAATTAAATTCCTTATTGTCACCCCATATAACTTTCAGGATGATGTGTTCTGATGGGTTTTCGTTTCCAGCTGTTTCATCAGCTCAAACCAGTGTCCTTTTCTTAGACATAACCCTAAATTGTCAAAGTGTTGTGCAGGGATTTAGCCGTGTGACTCCCATTAACATCAATAAGACTCGCGCAGCTAAATCCATGCGCTGTGCTTTGAAAATTTACCCCACAGTCTACATCCCAGGGTGCTGAAAGGATTAAAGTATTATATAGTAAATTCCCTCTTTGAGGTGCAGAAAATAAACAGAACTCTTCTGGCTTGTTCTAAAAGGCTATCTGTGCACGACTGCTGTGAGTGCATCTGAACTTAGAAAGGTCTATAAAATATTCCTAAACCAAACAGAAGCTTGTAAGATACTTTGTATACTGTAAGGAGGTTTTGCAAGAGCAGCTTAACAACAGAAAACCTCTGAGTTCCTTCTTCATGTAATAGAATGATTCCTGTACCATGTCTGCTAGGCAAAATCTTCCCCTCTATCCTGCGAGACGGTGCATTCAGATGCATCCCACTGAAGGACTGCCACAGCACTTTTGGTCCCAGACAGTAAAGCTATAATGTCATTTTTGTCTCAGTGCCAAACTCTCTGATCACCCAAACGGTTTGTGGGCTTAGACCTTGTCTCTGTTCTCATCAATGTGAGTCAATGAGGGCATTCAATAAGGAAGCTCAAGCCCTTATGGTAAGGAGAAGATAAGGAAGGAAGGACAAAGGTGGAAAACTGCCTTGAAGTCGATCCTTACTGTTATAAGGAGCATGGATCTCTGTGTGGACCACCTCTACTTCTCCAGAGGTATTCTGTCAGGCCTGCATCTTCTTCTTGTGCTCTAACCCAATTGTCTTTGCCTTTATGTGCTGCCACTAATACAGAATTTTCCTGCTATAGACAAGTCAGTCATGACATAAAAGTGAGAAAAGCCTCTTCTGTGTGCATTAGCCAGTAGGCCCAGGGCTGTCCCCGCTGAAGAACAATGTGGATGCAATCAATAAGCCACAGGGAAACTGTGGCAGCTAACATGTGTACGCATAATTTGAACCCAGCAGTAGTTCAGACTTAACTGTGTTCAGATCACCTCTACCAAGGGCTGTAATAATATAGTGAAAATATTTCTATTGATTCATAGGAGTAAAATACCAATCAAGATATATTATACATTGCTTATTGCTCACTATTGTTGTTTAATTTCTGCAGCTAAATGATAGCTTCAGTGAAAGTTACTGAGAAGGACTCATTTAGAAGTATTGTCTTTCTAAGCAAAATATGGCTGAGAAAAAAATAAATGTAGTGAAAAAAAATGTAAGAGGTTCTGAAGACACTGTAGTCATTCGAAGTCAAACAGGCACTGAAAGTAACTGTATCAATATCCACTGGCAACAGCTACTTTTCATTGGATACTCATCAAGTAAGGAATATAAAGGTCTCAAAAGTCTGTCTGCTGTGTATATCGGGCATATTCCAAACATGTTTTGATATAAGGTGGCAGAAGCTGTTTTGCCATCTTGTGAGATGCTCACTCGGATGTATTATCTCAGAGATCGCCACTACTTTATCGAAGTGGAACAAAAGCTATCTGCACCATATGTTGGCATCAACTGAAATTAAAATTGAGACCATGATTGTTAAGAATGGGAGATGGGCAACTTGGCTGTGATGCAGAATAAAATGTAGAAATTTTTGTAATTAAAGTTGACATGAAGAAAATAGACACAAAAGAGCAAGAGTTATTCTATCCTGAGAGGATGTCTCTTGACCTTCATATGGGAAAAAAATGCAAAAAGAGGAAAAAGGAATCACAAATAGATAATTTGAGCTATTACCTTTCACTTCTATTTTTTATTGATTTAAAATTCAAAATTAAGAATGCTACCTCTAATGGGTCATAATATTGATAGTCAATTATACCAGATTTTCCCTTTGAAATATCAGAAATTACTTTTTTTTTCCCCAAAGGACAAAAGTAAATTCTAAAGAACTGTATTTCCCTGTTTTTTACATACTACCTAGGTTTCCTTTTCTTTAAGCCAAACTTATTTCAGAGACTTTATATCCCGAATGCAAGCATTAGTTCTATATATAAAAAACAAACCCACAAAAAGTGGTTTTGGACTTGATGACCCAACTCAAGATATTCTCTGATAACTTATGTTAAAAAATATGAACAAAATCTGCCTTAGAGACACTGAAAATGCTACCTGAGGTTTCTGTCTGACAATAGGTGGCAGAGGCTGTGCTGTGGAGAAAGTCGGAGCCCTTCTGCATGTTGGCCAGTCATAGAGCCTATCAGCAAAGAGACTTTTCATTTCCTGTCGTCTGTGGCTCAATGGCTTTGACTTCCATAGCAGCACTTCCATTGGATCCGGGGATTTTTTGAATGGTGAATTGTAGATGCCTGCAATCTGAGCAAAAGATAGTTATCTTTGTCTTCAACTGACTTAGAACTCATTCTTGCATTCATTCTATGAATCAAACCAATCAAAAAAAAACCCTGTATAGCAAACCGTTCTACACAAAGTTTCTGATGACTACTGGTGTGATAGATCTATAGTTTAAATGCATCACTACATTACAGTTAGAAAAGGGTTTAAATAGGATAATGTAATGTATAATCTGTGTTTCAGCCCTTCAAATGGGTGTAACTTTCATTTCATGGAAGAAAGAGCTTCCTGAATCTCAAACCCATGTTTTCTTCTAGTAGCATTCAATCTTCCACTTTCCATAACAGTACTCAAAGAAATGTGCCAGTTTGCCCTTAAAAATAATTAAAAGTGTGCAAATTTGCATCTAGTTTTGAAGGCAAACTGTTATCATTGTTATGAAATGTAAAGTTTGATTTAAATTCTAATTAAATCCTACACGCAAGAGGAAAAAAAATATATTACCTATTATTTCCAAACACATAGTTAAAGGATGAAGTAAATTCTTTTGTGGGGGAACATAACTCCTGTCCCTTTAAACTCCATGCTAGCTGACTCACAGTATGGACTAAGACAGTGGCAACTGCAGCATTTTTAAAAGTAAAACTGAGTGATTAGTTATGGGGAAATACAGTAAAATTTATGGAATACTAAAAGCCAGTTATTTCTTTTTTCCAACAAAATGTTCACATTAAATTCCTTCAACTATTCGAATGTATAAAGTTTTAATAGCATCTAACTTGTGAAAAACAAAAAATTAGAATAAAGTTTTATGAATTGTAAATTAAACTGAAAGATTTATTCTTCACTGAATTTGATATTTCATTTTGTCAGGATACATCATTAATTGCATCACTAGTGTGATCTAATATAAAGCATAAATTTCAAGTTCTGAACTAGTAATCTACTCTCTATTAACAATCTGTCAATATCTAAGAAGTAAAAATTATGTGACAGACTGTTCCCAAATCATTCCTATAAATGTAGGGATTATATCAGTTGTATATAAACAATTCTCAGATAGACATGTGTGAGTTTACTGGATTAATTACAAATAGTTGAACATGAAAATTCCTATACCATACTGCATAAAGCCACTAAATCTCCTATAAAACATATGATATCTGCTTAAAATAAACCTGTCAAAAATTAATTTAAAGATACTGAGTTGCTTTATGGATAATTATATTTTCTGCAACAGTATACTCAGATTATACTTAAGAATTCGAAAGTAGATTTGTTCATTTAAAATATATTGTCCTTTGTTTTTATAATAATTTTAATTGCTAAGAAGTATTGATTAAAAATAGCAGGAAAATAAATCAGTTTCATAATGCAGAGAAAGGTATGGAAAAGAGTAAATGTTTAAAATCTTGTATTTCTCCTTTGGAACATTACTGAGGACCCATGAGAAAACTAAGTAGAGCACCAGCCTTCTCATAAAGTATTAATCTCTTGGGGCTGAGAGGATTGAACACTCCTGAATTAGCTCTAATGCATTTTTCATTAACATATCCTACTGGGAAGTTCCAATTTCTTGTGTGAAAACAGTTAAATAAAACCCATATAAAACATCATTTAATGGACACAAATATTCAGAGATGGTAGCTTATTCAAAATATTGTTGGGCTATTCAAAATTTTATGGGCCGTATTCTTCAATTCTGTAAATGATCTGGCCTAATGACAACTTATTCTGGCCCTCTCTTATATGTTCCCCTCTTAGTGCAAACAGTATAAACTGTTCCACTACACTAAAAGTCTAAATGTGTAATGGGAAAGAGGACATGAATAAGTGGTAGAAACATATGCATGCCAAACAAACACTAGTTGTTCTTTCACCTTTTTAGGATGCCAAACTAAAATGGCAGGGATCCATGCTTCAAATAGCAGGCAAGCAGAATCTCTGTAGTGAATGTGAAATTGCTGATCCATCTGTACGATCTGTAAAATCCAGCTACATCACAACAGTCTGGCCCTTACATAAACATCTCATAAAGTTAAAGATTTTCCTAATGCTGTTATTATTTTTGTAGTATTTCATGTATTGTTCTTCTGTAATTTTCTTATCAGCCCAGTACATTTTTGCTTGTGAACACTCAGTGACATGTAATTGCTACATAAACATAAGTTCCATATGTTGTCTTGGGCTTTATTGCACTGTTCCACAATTAGTGAATGCATTTACACTACCTACTTGTTAGACAAGTTCTCTCAAATATAAAATGCCACAGTCGAGGTCTTCCATACAAATTAGATTTCATGCTGGAGAAAAATAAACCATCTCTCTATAGCATGGTCATTATGGCTCTTCACTCATTAGTCGTACCATGGCCATTGGATCTGCCTACATTCTGGTCAACAAATTTTTGCCTTCACTGTTGATGACAGTAAAATAGAGAAGTGATTGCCTGTGACTACCTTTTTTTCACATTTCACTGAACTGCTCAGTGTATTGCTACTTCATCTTTCCACTGATTCCTACACCATCTATATTCAATTGCTGTATCCTACCTAAAGTGGAGACCGTGTTCTAGTGCTCTCTCACAGTATGTCCATGAAACACATATTTTACAGAAACCTAGAATATCACTGAAAATGCAAACATTTTCTAGAAGAAAAACATCTCCATGTTCATCACTGAGAATCAAGATTATATGGAATAAATCACTGCGGCATAATAACTCCTCTCTGAAGTTGGCGAGCATGGATTTATTGATCAGTAGCAAATCCTGATCAGGTTTCATTTGCCCCAGATTTACACCTCTTGTTATGCCTTTTCTTTAAAAAATAAAATAAAATAAATAAAATAAATAAAATAAAATAAAATAAAATAGCTGAAGAGCAAATTG
>JAAGNO010022758.1:60609-71726 GCA_033439905.1 Ceryle rudis | reverse complement strand
AAAGAAAATAAAATAAAATAGCTGAAGAGCAAATTGGGAAGGAAATTTTAACAAAAAAAAATAGATTATTTCAGTCTACTTAGCACAGGTTTTGGCTTTTCTGGTTTTGTTTTCTCAAAGTGGAAAAATATATCTTAAATAATTTAAAAACTTTCCCTCTGAGGAATTACAAGCAGGAGTAATTTTAAAGTGATGTGCTATCTAGGCTCTAAGAAATGGCACTGTTTTTGTTAGTAACACTTGGAGCAAGTATAAATGGCTACATGAGTATAATGGCTTCTGAAACCACATTTTGTAACCTATATTAAGTTACTGTGTATAGTCTACTTAATATTTCTTTGTTTAAATGTTTGCCAGTGAAGAAAAACTCATAAAGAGTTCATTACACTGTGAAATGCTGCTGAAAATCTCAAGGTGCACCAATAGCACTTTTAGCACTTTCAATGACATCAAAATTAGCCATAATAGGTGTGGGAATCCATTGATTCAGTGTCTTTTGAATTATTATTGAGGAAAAATTGTCTTAACATAGTGCAGTATTTTGTTCTTTTTTTACATACTATCAGGTTAAACATACAGATATTCTATGAACTATGAAAACAGATTTGGAGTTTTAGTGAGGCCAGTTGGACACTTTAAAAGTTGCTTCTTCTACACTTTAATCCCTGTTAAGATCTAGGTCAAAATTCATTATGAAGTGTATTTTTAAATAACAATTTTTCAAGCAATCCTTGTTAATTACTTTACATTTTAATTATATATGTTCAAGTGTTCAAACAGACAGCAGAGCAATCAGAGTTACTATCAAGGTAGATAAAATTAATACTCATTTACTCTAAATTCCCCAAGGTTTATAGTAAGGTTTTAGGCCTAGATTTAAATTTGGCAAAGTTTGGTAAGGGATAATGGAGAACAAGTTTGATTCTAGTTTCCAGTTCAGCCCAATGTCTGGCAAAATTGCTTCTGTTCATTTTTAAATATCTCTGCAAATCAGTCTTAATTTAGTAATTTTTTACACATGGACTGTGCACTGATGGATGCCCTATTCACTCTGTCCTCTGCAGGGAGCTGTCAGCCTGCAGAAATCTAAGAATCTGGAGGATCAAAGCCTTTGGTAGTTCATAAATTTGCATATCTTCTTGATACCAGTACAATGTGTTAAAAATATTACTTCATCTTTTCTGTACTTCATACAATATTCTCTCAACTACAAAACCATTATAGTCAATACTGGTTTTTTGAATGGTAGAAGAGTATCTGCCTTGAGATATTACCTCATACTTTGGTTCAAATATTTTCTCCACCTTTAGTCCGCAAGAAAAAATGTTGCTCTCCAAAATATTGTGATAGGTTACAAAAAGTAGCTCTTGTCTGCAGGGAAAATGACACATTTCTCCATATCCATGTTCTTCACAGATAAGGGCCTCTGTCAAAGCCAGGATTCTGGGACTTCATTTCCAGGAACAATTTTCTAAAGTGATAAACACTACGGGGAAATCTGTGCTAACTGTTAAAAAACCTACAACTCAGTTATTTGCAGTACTGTCATGCTAACTTCCACCTCAATAAGACCAAAGAAATCTCAGGAGGGGACTCTGCTAATAGCTTCTTACTGACCTCCTTGCATCAAGCCCTTCTGGTGAATGGTGGCCCAGTGGTGAATATGGCAAATGAGGTGTGAAAGCACAGATTTATTTTTTTTAAGACCATGGTTCTGACTCGTCAGGAAAAAGAAAAAGAGAGAGAAATGAGTTATACAATAGATATATTTTTCCCATAGAATCCTCTGCCTCAGACATTCCATCATGGAAACCCAAGCATGACCTAGAATATTAATTGTGTCAGGTCAAGCATACTGGCAAATGTACCATTTGTTACCCAGTCATCCTTAGCATTACATTAATATTTTGAATCATTTTGCATTTCTAACACTCTATCATTTAGTTTCGTCCTAATCATTTTAGCTTTATAATTAATGGTCACATATAAAGAAGGGCAAAAATAAGAAGAAAACAAATATTCATTTAATTAACATTAGCAAAGAAAATATTTGTTTTGTTTTGTTTTTTATATTCTGTATTACTTCCATCTCTAATGTTATATGCTGTAGATTATCCATTTTTGTCTTTTCCTGATTTTCATTTCTATACAGAGAGAAAGACTTAACTGTTTTTTCCCAGAATTCAACAAGGAAATTTTTAAGGAACTTGCCTTGAAGGAGAAGGCAAGATGAAAGGAGAAGATCAACAAAAGGAATAGAAAGAAGGAAGGAAGAAAAGAAAGAAAAAGGTGCAGGTAGAAAGCAAAATACAAGGCTGCAATCATTATGCTAGATAGTTCCTCAAAAGAGATTGGTGATCCCAAGAGCTATAATAAAATGTGAACAGTTTTAGATGCTGCCATTTTTATTTAGGAATCATGTATTTCTTAGTTCTTGACTGACATTTTAAATTCTAAATATAAAATGCCAAAGAAAATATGCCCTAATAGATACTGTGAAACTACTGCATTGTAAATAATTACACACCTGCAAAATTAAAAATCAAAGTTGAGCTGAAGATAAAATCTAAGCAAGAAATCAATAGAAAGTGTATCCCAATAGCTCTAAAATATTTTTTTACTGGAATTTAACTAAATAATAGTAACTATATGCTTTTATTACTTTCCCATACCAACAACAAAAGTCTGAAATAATCCACATGTATCATTAATACAAATGTTTCATTTAATCTTTATAAAAATAGCTTTGAGGGAGGATGTCTTTGCAAGTGATTTCATGGCAGAACCTAAGTAAAGTCCCACTTTTTCCCTTTTAATAGGGAGTTAAACAAGAAAGAAAAGTCTTCAACAAAATAGGGACTGAACTTAGAAATCCTTTATTGCTCCATTGTAATTTGTAAAAGAACTAAGCAAGCTGAGAGGAGAGGTAAGATATCTTTAAAAGCCATAAAAGTAAAAGCATGAAGGAGAGCTGTGAATGAAATATTTGCTAGAGATGGGATTGCTGAATCAACACTGACCAGTGCACTTCATCATAATTATCAGGACATACTACTGCCAGGGGATTTATAAAAATCCCACTCAGCAAATAATTGCCCTGCTGTTAGGAGATAGTCGGAGTGTTAACACACTGTCACAGTCCAGCGTTTAGTAAGATATTCAACATTCAATTACTCTTGCTGAGAACTAAAAGGAAACATGATCATTTCTCAGCTACTGCAGTTATGCTTCCACATGAATTCCAGTGAACAATCTTGTTAATCCCCAGATATAGTTTCTCTAGGAGGTAGGAGAAATACCTTAAAACATTAATGATTCACAAGGAAAAAAATGCATTTATATGATGCTGCAACCATGTCTCTAAAAGAAAGGGGATTTCAAATGTCTAAATAATGTCTAGTTTATTGCAGGCTGTCAGAATATTCCGTATGAAGTAAAAATAAAAGGATAATATCTTTACTATGAAGTTTACTGGTGAAAGAGCCATCTATAAAAATTCTGTAAATACTGTCTAGCAACAAGTATACTAAAACTATGTCCATGAACTCAATAGGAAAAATGTCACCCAGATTTATAAATGTAGGTTCAGTTCTCACCAAGCTAATGATGCTCCCTAGGCCTGATCCTGTAATCCCTATAAAATATACTTTCAAAAATAGTGTCTAAATAACAATTGGAGGACCTAGCCTGTTATTGTGCCTAAGGTATTTTAGCTTTGTTAGAGATATTGCTTTTATATACAGAGACTGAAGGTTTCATAAATGAGTGATGAGTAGCTTATATTCTTTCAAGTGGGATTAATTACCTGTCTTCTGCTTAATATATATTCTGTTTAAACAGAGTAATAGAAACATTAATTATTGTTATTCTGCCTTCAGATTGTAAAGCTTGGTTCAGTCCTTTTCATCTGTGAAATGTTTGCTTGATACCAAAACAATAGTGCAATCATGTTTTAAATGCACCTTTATAAGTACATCAGGCTGCAATTTTATGGCCTATACAATAAGGTGTTAAGGAAATATTCATGTCTGGTCTCCTGGGCAGACCATAAAATCAACATCTAAACCTGCACAGGTACAAAGTTCACTTGAAGGAAAAAAAACAACTGTAATTGAGCCTCCAAACAGACACCAACTGCTTGGGTATTTAGGAAACAAGACAAAAGAGAAACAAACTCTTAGTTTAATTCATGGATCATTGTGGCACAATATCCAAAACACAGCAGCCCAGCAAAGACAGAGGCATCCCAAAAATGTATCCACCTTTCATTGATTCTCTCTCTGACTGAAGCTTACTCTGTCAAATCTAATTCTTATGCAGGCTCCAGATAACTTGACTAGATCAGAGATAATAACTTGAGTGAGTGAGTGATGGCATGGGAAACAACACTGTCATGATGAAGACACAAAATGGAGACAGAGCATTCAAAGTTCTCGTACTGACTTCTCATTTGTCTTCTAACTGATTTCAAAACAAGTAGAAAAATATATTTTAACTTACTTAATGACTTTATATTTAATATTGGAATAGTAAATTCCATTACTATTATATTTTTCTTCTTTAAGAAGTGCTGGAGTAGGTATGGGATCATGAACAAATTCTAGGAATCTCTGAAAACTAACCTGTGTCTACAACCACCCATAAAATTCCCATAAAAGGGAATTGAAGAGTTTAGTCCAAAGAGAGTCCAAAGGTGGGTTTATTCTTCCACGTCTCAATAACTGCATGTGAACACACAGACAGTATTTCCTTACTTCACAGGGTTATTTTGAGGCTAAAATTATTTATGCCTGTGAGAAGTGTTCAGAGCCTTAAACCACTTATTTAAATGCAAGATGTTTACATCCTTAAAATTAAAATTACATCTACTGTTATTGTCATAATGGGAAATATTAGCTTTGTAAAAAAAAAATCAATTTAAAATTCACTTCTTTTCTCACTGGGTTGAGGAAAATCCTTGTAAGGTTCCATTTAGTATCCTTGAATACATAACACCAGAAAGGTGTATATCAGAATACAGCAGGCGTTTTTGTTACAGATGGAAATCATACCGAAATTTCCGTTGTTAACAAAATAATTGGTAGAGAATTCATTCTGTTCTCCAAAAATACATATGTGCAACTAAAAAATGTAATATTTCATTGCTTTTCATTGTTTCTTATATCTGTTGCATTGCGCTTACAAGTAAATCTTCCCCCACAGACATACGTTGTGACAGATTTCTTATACAATTTTTGTAGTAAACAAACAGGATTAGACAATGACCAAAAGGTTGAAAAGTGTCAATATGTTTAACAAAGCACTCTTCAGTGAGACCAATAAACAATGAGATGAAGGTTTAATGAATGGCCATAGTATTGTATACAAGAAAGAATAAAGAAGAGGCAACAGAGCCATGTTGGTCAGATTAGTAAAAGTAGTAAGAAATTAGTAGAAAAGAGTGATGTAATAAGAAAAAAATGATAAGAGAGATTAAGATTTTATTAAAAGATTGTTGAAAAAGAAAAACTGGAAACAAAGAAAACAATATATGGGGGGAAGATTTCATCATGTCCATCGCAGGACAGACAAATTCCCAAATTCGCAATGTTTATTAGATACTAAACAAAATATTGAGTCTTGAATAAACTGTGCAAGTTAATAAAAGAACTTTACCATTCATTTGCCAAAGATCTGAGAAACAAAAGAACTAGTGTGTACATCACTCATCTTGAAGTCTCATTAAAACAAGGATACCCTCAGTGCCACTTCTTAATCAACAGGAAGGTCTGCCGTTGAAAAATGTATGGTATTTTATCTTCATGACTTCTCCCATGCCTTTCCTAACCTCTCTCTCTTCTTATGTACTTATCTCTTATTTAGCATGTACTTGTTTCAAACATTACCTGATCAAGACCATACATCACACCAAACTTGTACAAACACCAGACAGACAACCAAATTTATCCCAGTAATAATTTCAGGAATGTCAATGCAGTTCTACTTTGTGCAAGTGTGTGTGAATATGGCTGTGTGTGAGCTATTTAGTTGTATTTGCACTGCATTGTACTTTCCTTGCAAAACAGATTCTTTCCTAAATGTGTGTACCACATCATACACAAAGCAAACATTCCATATATAACTCTTATCTGTTTTCTGACCCTGTAGCAATCCAGCCCATTTGCCTCCCCAATTGACAGAATACAGAAAATGTGGTCATGTTTTTCTAAGAGCTCAGCATGTACACTTTTGATAGATCAGACAGCTTGTCCTTTAAACTCTGCCATTAATCCTACCCACGGGAATTGAGTAAGAAGTTTGTTGTCTAGAAAAAATCCACACAAATAAAGATCACACAATGCAGATGTGCAAAAAGACAGTTTAAGTACAGGAACCTTCTAGCTAGTGGATTTTAAATGACTTATGCTAGAGGTAGAGGTGCTAAATGCTGTAACACATGGTAGGTACAGAGATGCCACCATGCTATAATAACATATGCTTAGTATTAATAAGCTGGCTAGTAACAAGCTATTTAGAAGAAGCTCTGAGGAATATTGCCATGTCTACATAGATAAGCCTTTAAAAACTGAGCTTGCACAGGATCAGTCACAAAACAGCAGTCAAACTTTACATCTTATTGTGTGCTAAGCTTTTTCTAATGACAGGTGATTTTTCAGTGTAAACTTTCTCATTTCTTTGCATAGTTATCCAGTTATCAAACAAACTGGTTTTACAAAAAGCAGCCTTTAGGAAAACCAGAGTTTGCAAAACTGTCACAGAACAACATTAAAATTATTAATTTGCTCTATTTTTAAGTTCATTCACCCACTATCATTAAAAAAGGAAGGAAAATATCTTGTTTTCTGGGAAGTGTGGCAAATAGAGAAATTACTGATTTCTGTTGGAAGTACCTTCACTTACCACTTGTGCTAGAGTGAGAGTTATAAGAAGAGCAAATGAGAAAGAAGTACTATTCACTGGCACTAGAGAGAAATACATCTGAAATGGTGCATAGCTGTCTGTTTCTTATTGGAGGCAGGTTATGGTGTCAGCAGGTAGCCTTTCCCCATCCTCTACCCATTGCTTCCCAGCCTAAGGAGTTATGCTTTTCTGGGCATGAAGATCACTATGCTTGCCACCTTAGTTTTGGCTCTGAGAGTACTTGCCCTTTCTAGGAATACAATTGCCCCTTCTCAGAGAAAAAGAAAAGTTGATTGAAAAGGATGTAAGCAAAACTGGAAAATCTACAGCAGTTGTAAACTTTGTCACTAAATTGTTTTGGCAGAGTGTGCACCAGATAGATTCAGGAGGTATATGTTGGCTTCCAGCACTTGCCTTCTTTTTACATCATAATGACACCGTGCTGAGTAGCAGAATTGCAGTCCTGAGTGAGGATAAGTAATCCCAAATGGGCAAGAGCTGCACTCAAATTCTAAAAGAACTAAAGATTTTTGATTGTGTGTGCAAATCATTTAAAGGTCATTTTTGGAATTCAGACCTAGTGGAACTAACCTTCTAGACATAAACATTTTTCTTTCTTTGGGTACAATGTCTTCCAGAATCACAAATAGCTTCCAGAATCACAGACAGTTACTGGCTCCTTTCAGTTTACCTTACTTTATCCTTCTTTTTGACAGAAACATTAAGCAACATTAACTGAGATTCCTTTCAAGTGAACTGAGATTGTGTATATAGTGCCCCATGAGGCACAAGACTTGAATGATTTTCCTACAGTGAATACCTGTGAATAGACTGATATATCTGGCTTCCATTGTGGAAGAGAATACACGAAGAAGGCTTGCTGATCAAACATACCTGTCACAAGTACTGTAAGAAGGACTTAATGTAAATTGAGAATCCTTGGGAAATAATATTTTATAAAAACAGAACACTGCAGCATGAAGTGCTTTATGTACTAACAGTATTTAAATGTAGCTGCAAGCCTGCCTGAGAACTTGAAAGCTCACTCTCTCCTCTTTAATATAAATGAGATTTTTTAAGGTACAAGCTCTGGAAAGTACATAGAAATATGTGACTTTTTGGCAGAGAAGTGATGAGTGGATATTAAACACCCATGGATAGGTTGGGATGATCAGCGATCAGGACACCTACATTTAAAAAAAAAAATTTCACCATTTTAGTTCATCTTCAGGAAGTATTAGTACTCATAATGAATGATAATTTCATCCCCTGAATGTTTTAGAGACAGGATAATAAAACTAGAACAGTAAAGAGGGAGGAAATAAAATGTAAAAGGTAAGAGCTAATTCATTCTTCATGCTAGCTCAGTCCTTGGCCTTTCCTGACCAGACACTGCCAATAGTAACAAATTATGTATAATCATTTTGTGATGTGGACTGTTCACTCAGGACTAAGCTCCAATGAGCAAACTTGCAGGCTTGTCTCTTAAATTGTGGATCTGAAGCTCAAAGGCCAGAGCTTTATCCACTGAGTCCTCACCTTTATAAGAATAAAACTGCCAGGTGTCCAGAGACAGAGTGGGTATCAAACAGTGTCATTTTAGACCAATTGTTTTTCAAGTTCTTACAGGACAGCACATTTGGTTAGAAGTGTATTAATCAGTTGTGTCTTCTGAATATTCATTAGCCTGCTTCAGGAAGGATTTTGTGGCTTTTTTTCTTCCTCACTTAGAACATTTACACCTAATGTAAGTGCAAATGTAAACTCAATAGAATTAAGTCCTGATTTCCAGTAATGTAAACAGGGGACACAGAGTCAGTGTAATTTTTATGAATTGACATCTCTGTTGACAGGAAAAGTGTAATAAAAATATACCTTAGCACTGAATAGAATCTGAATTCAAAATATTTTAATTTAAGAACCAACAAACATGAAATAATGACCAATACAATTTATAAAAGTGATACAATTTCAAGTTCTACAATGACTACAGAAAACCAAAACAAAACTGGTCTGAAAATTAAAAGCTGAAAAGTAACCTTGGGGTATGTTTTTGCTCCCTTTATACACAAAATCCCTAATCCAGAGTCCACAGAAGTTTGCTAAATGTCTCTGATTACCTTAAAGTGGAATTGTTTATGGAGTATGGGTGTTACACAGAGAGACTAAGAATGGAAAAACTCAGTTTGCATTGCTGAAATTTTTTTAACTTTTCACTGTTACTCTCTTGATGCTAACATTACCTTCCTTCTTACAGAACATTATTTTTAAGGTTTT
Organism: Ceryle rudis; assembly: GCA_033439905.1. Lineage (NCBI taxonomy): Eukaryota > Metazoa > Chordata > Aves > Coraciiformes > Cerylidae > Ceryle > Ceryle rudis. The sequence continues at coordinate 62,549 of JAAGNO010022758.1, read as the reverse complement.
TGTTTTGTTTTGTTTTAAATTGTTTTCTATAGTACTGAACTATTAAAGAGTTATTGTCTCACATGTTTATGTCTCCCTGGAAAGGGTTATCTCAGTCAAGACTAGTCCCATTAAAAACACTTTCTTATTTTATAGCACCAGCTGTTACATCCCTACAAGTAGTCCTTTCCAATGCATTAGTGCAATGGGAATAAATATGGGCAAATATAACCCACATATCTAAACCACATTAGCCTTGACTCACCAAAGAGTCAGTGACACACTCGAGCAGGCACTGAAAACTGAAAGAACTATTGCAATCCAAAAAGATAACTCATGGCTTGTTACTGGCTAAAAGAAGTGTCATAGATTTTGTAACTTTCACAACAAAAAGGGCCTATTATTACACATGGGCTTCATTCTTCTCTTGTAGCTCTAAATTACCTAGGAGCTATGAGCAGTATCTGTTCACAAACTGCCAAAGAATATCAGGAAAAAATGTCACCCTGCAAAAGAGGGTTGAAATGTGACAGATTTTACTGTTGCTTGGAGTGGAAGAGGCAATCTGCAAAACCTTACCAAATTGTGGAGAAAGAATAAGGCACTTTGCAGTTGCGTATTCTTCTGTGACAGAATACCAGAGACAGTCTATGCTGTGAAATGGGCATGCTGCAAAACAATACTGCAAGGACAAAGACTAAACTTGGTCTTAAAAGGAAGCACAATTTTAGAGCTAGTGGTGTGGGCCTACCTCTCTTATCACACTTTCTTTGTTTAGGTTATTTCTTCTCTGATAGACCTTTCCACAAATGTCAGCCTTGCAAAGACAAAGAGCAGAACTAAGATCCTATTCAATTATAGTGTATTTTGTTACTACAGAAAGGGGAACTACAAGGATATAGAAGGATAATCTACATAGGCAAATATGTTTATAATAGAAAAACACATTTAACAAGTACTTCATTTATTAATGACATTGAAAAAAAAAAAAAAAGAGCATTATCACTGTAGTAGAAACATCATACTGTGATTATGGACCAATAAGAAAAACTTAGTTATTATAAGTTTCATGCCTCAATAAGAAATTTTAATGCAGTTCATGATAAAACATAAAAATAAAGAAAAAAATACATCTGCACTGTTATTTCTATTGTGTTACTAACAAGAAATATTCTTAATAAAGGCAAAGGTTTGTTAAAAGTGTACTGCAATTTTTATCATGTTCATCATGAAGTCAGAAATAAAGGCAAAGGTTTGTTAAAAGTGTACTGCAATTTTTATCATGTTCATCATGAAGTCAGAATTTATCAGACTTGTTAAGGTAAAAACAGACAAGGAAAGCATTGTTATATAGAAATGTAAATTTTAATATCTGAAGTATAGAGAATCTTATTTTTAAAATGGAATATAGTATGGAAGTCTCACAGTTGCCACCTCACAGATTTATTTCTTGGTGCATTTTTTACACCGGAATCTCTTGCAAGAAGCAACCGGTAGGTGGAGCAGAAAACGTAACTTACCACGTGATAAGTACATTGACTTGGATCAAGGTTTCCTTCATGATTATGGGAATTATGAAATTCTCCTTCAAAGGATAAATTTATTTCAAACAAAAGAAGCTCATGTCTAAGATGTTACTTGACTAATTATTGATACTACTGGCATTTATAGCAAACTGATTAAAAGCTCAGTATTTCATAAACAAAAAATTTTATAGCCCATGCTTTCTCCAGACATTACTTGGCTTAGTAGTGACTTGATTTGAATGAAATAAAAATTTACATTCTTTTTTCAAGCCCACTCTTCTATCTACAAATAGGGCTAAACATGTGTTGCCTGGTTATTACTGGAATTGCAGAAAAAATAAAAGTAGCTAGTTTTTAGTATAGCCAATAATTGTATTTTGAAGTTGGCAGAATGCATAATATAGTACTTTCAGAGAAGGATAGTAAACACTTCTA
>JAAGNO010022758.1:28191-51224 GCA_033439905.1 Ceryle rudis | reverse complement strand
CATCAATCGAGCTGGTCCTGCTCAGTCAGACCGATTACACACAGTAGAAGGGGATAAAGTCCCTGTCCTTCATGAAAGGAATCTGTTGGGGAAAACTGTGTGGGTATTTCCTGCTTCGGGTAAAGGCAAACCCATTCATGGGACTGCTTTTGCTCAAGGGCCTGGAGCCCACCTTGGTGGGTGATGATGAAAGATGGTGAAGTACAGTGTGTACCTCAAGGAAATTTAACTCTGGGTGAACATACATGCTACATAATTATGTTAGCTATGTATTGTCAGACAGCTTGATCACCGGTTGAGATTTACTGAGCAGAATAAAGTATCTGTGTAACCCCGTTACTCTGCTCTACCATGATGTATACTCCTATGTGTACCCTGACAGAATCCCTTGACCAAACCATTTGATCTGATCTCATGTTGCAGTGAAACAAGCTCAAAGAGGAACTCGGTTATTAGTGGTACAAGGTATCTAACTGCCTAGGAGACCTATCACAAATGAATGTCCAAAATTCTTACTATTTTAAATGTGAATGCTTACATCAATCCATTTGACAAATTAATCATGACACTGTGTTCAAAATCTGGAGGAATGGTACTGCTCTGTCATTGCAGTGCAGTGAACAGGAAACTAACTCCTTAGGATGAAAAAATGGTATAAATAAAGCTAATATGTCATCATGCAAAAACCCCCTATAGTTTCTATTATTATTAATTTTACAGCTAAAACTTCATAACACCCTAAAATTCCATTATAATTTGTGCATAGTAGAACATACTCTGTCCATCTTTCCTTAATCACATAGAGTACACTGTCAGTGGAATTAAGTGACATACCAGTTCAACTGTCAAGGTCCACAATGTGATCAATATACTACATAGGAAATGTGATGAACATAGTGATGAAAGGCATACAGAGAATGAATACCTGGGGCAGATCAGGAGATCAGGACATAGCACGTACCAGATGATAGGAAAGAACAGACTGATGTATCCTTCTTATCCTTCTGATTTCCACTGCTGCATAGTTACTCAAGAGAGTGCAACAGCTTTTCCAAATAGTGATTGCAGAGCCAGTTTATAACTAAAAAGGAAGCATTTTCCCTAATCTATTATAGGGAATTTTCTAATTAAGTTTTCAATAACAACACATACAGAATTTTTCCTCACACCTATTTAAAATCTACTTTTTCTTTTTTTTTGATAATACATAATCTTTTCAAATTATTCCACTTTTGGGAAACATGCAAATTTACGGTCCAAATGATTTTCCATTGTGTGTATAAGTCAGCTTATGCTGAATTTACTTTGTACTCATTGGCAGCACAAAATGCTGTGAAGTTAAGAATAAATTTTTAAAGGGTCCTATTGAAACAATTATGTTAGCTTAATTATTTTGATTTAATTAAACTGTAAAACCCACCCATTATGGATGTAGCATAAGAGTAACTATAACACTGAAGTATCTGTTGTCAGAGGAACTGGGCCCAAGTATACTAGTTCAACTTCATTCATGCTCAGGTCTATACTAATAAAGTTAAACATAACAGAAAAAATGCTTTCACTCTCTCTCTGTTTCCTATTGGCCACTTGATAGAAAATCACCCTGATTGATCAGCTCAAACAGTGAAAGTAGGATTTTGAGGGTAACAAAGCTGATCTGGCCTGGAATGGAAAATAGAGCCCTAACACTATTCTGATAGCAGTTTAGCAGCAAGTGGTCATTTCTAGCACAGTGTCAGTGCTAAGATGCTAAGAGAGAAATAATTTTCTTAATTTTTCCAGCAACATATAAAAGAGGATGTCTAACCACAGCCAAATACCACTGAAAGTTTTCTAGTGAATGTCATGTGAATGTATCCGTTATCTTTTGGCACTGCAATTCCCAGAAGACTATATATGCTACCATCTGTGCAGTAATAACTAAAGGAAGGCACACTGCTATGTTTTGCTACAGTTAAGCTGTTCCCGGTACTAGAACGAACTCATTTAAGCTGTTATCTCTCTGCTGCAGTGCAGGACAATGTAGACATTTCTGTGTTCCTTTTACTTTAATATGTGGTACTTGGCAACAATTACAATATTCAGCATTATGTGATTTAGAAAGCAAACATGACGTTATAACTTCTAGAGGTCATCAGCTAAGTTGATTTTCCTTCTCGGTGTTATGAAACAATTTGACTGATGTCTACTCCCTAACTCACTTTTTTCACTTTCATACAAAGGTCTGCATATGTTTGCAAATAAAATGGTACATTTTGTTCACATTAAACAGGTTTTACAATGGCAAGGCAGAGAGACCTTTTATTTAATGACCCACGATGTATAGCAGAGCAGTAATGCCAAATCTCAAAACATCACAGTGATTTTCATGGTACCTGATGGTTTTCTCAAATTCCATATTAATGGAACAGTGTTACCACTTGAGTATCTATGATACCATTTTTAATGAAGCATAAAATATCATGAAAGACACAGAAAGTTAGTGTATTTTTTTATGTAGCAAATGCAATTATTTTGGGAGAGATGTGACGCATTTTTAAAAACTGCAGTGCTACTTCTAAGTATGTGATTTCACAGCAGTAGCTAATTGCCAAACTGAAATTATCAACTAGATACCAGTTTTCAGGAGTGCTAGAAAATCTTATCTTTTACTGTCTTTAAGACTTTTAAGTAATCAAAATTAAAAAAAAAAAAACAACCAAAAACAAAAAAACAGGCATTTTTTAGCATGGCATGCTAAAACACTCAGAATTAATGTGTATTCTCTGAAATTTGGAGTTTACCATATAAATCGGACTACATTTCATTATAGATTTAGCATCCAATTATTCATGCCTAAAGAGTACACCCAACATTTAGATTCTATTGTCTAAACTTAAGCACATAACTTTCTGACCCAAGTACTAGATCCTTTCTTGAGTAGCCAAGTACAGTGCTAGATAGTGTCAAGTCCTCTCACCATCAAGTACAAGTAGGCTAATGACTGCTACATCATTTTTTGTATTATACAAACTGAAAGATCAAAATAACTTGTTAGATGAGGCTGTAAACATTTTTGTAATTGGCATGTTACTTAAACAAGAGAAGAATAGCCTACTTGGAGAAAAAAAGTGGAAAATGTTGATTTCTTGAACTACTTCATCTTGTTCATTTAGTTTGAAGGCAGTAGGAACTATGAAGTTCAAGGTAAAACACTGGGATTTAACATTGCTGTCAAGGATAACCAACTTAATGGATTCATGTAATTATCCCCACAAGGTGAAGAGTCTGAAAAATTTGAAAGGGGGATAATAGTAAGTACAAGTTTTTCACAGCTTCAAAAAAGTATGAGGAACTATGGCTTTTAAAGGGGGTATTCTGAGTAGGATTCATAAAGATGAAGAAGCTCTTTTGTGACACTGTGATGAAAAGGTATATAAATCAATGCATATATCAATACAATACATCAGAATAAAAATAAAAAAAGAATTTTTTTTTTTTAATTTCAATTTCTTATACACTATAACTGTACTGAGTTCTGATGCTAGTTATATTTAAAAGGATGCTTGAAATTCTGTCCAGAATGGTCACGAAAATTATTTTAACCAAAGAGACAACATCTTGCAATGACCTCCATTGTTTATATTTAGCACAAAGAGTACTAAAAGGTGGCTAGATTCATGTATGGATTTTGAATATTAAAGTAGTTTTTAGTCTAGTAGAGGAGCACATAACAAGAAGAAATGGTTTAAAGATAAATTTAAACTATTTCATTGGGGAAATATGGGACATATTTCAAACACCAGAGGAAACTTACTCCTGCAGCAGAATAAAAATGATATTTTCTATCTTTTGATGTTCTTAATTCAAGACTAGATTGTTCAGTCAAAGCTTAATGAACTTTTTATAAATATTGTCATAGATTTGTTATTGATAGCTATGATACTGGTGATAGATCTGAAGTCAGTCTAGACTATTTAGTTCAGAATAACATTATTCAGGGCATCACTCCAACAAAAAAAACCCAACCAACCAACCAAACAAAAACCTGCCACTTTTTGTTGTTATTCTTTATTATTGTTCTAGATCGTAAAAATAGAATGCAATTGGTTTCCTCCTCTGAGTGAGCATTTAAGAGAACTAAGATTTCTTAGGTAACAAAAGGGTCTATTTATAATAATTTAGAAAATGTAAAAAAAAAATAAAAAATTGACTGATGCTATTAATTCTTTCTTTTTAAGTATTTTTTTTTATTGAGGACATTCTTCTTTTAAAACAACAACAAACTTATTAAAAGAGACTGTATATTGCTTTGCATCTCATGAAATTCTATGATACTTCATAGGATATTATAGGATATACCAATATAAAGGGAAGGACCGTAATTTTCCACCATAAAAAAACCTGAAATGTCATAGAAAGGCAAATAAGCCTTCACAACCTCAGTCAAAAAACAGATCATGAACTTGCAAAAATGCAATGCTTAGATACCACACTTCTAATAAAACACAGCTGTGGGGTGGTTCTTCTTAAAGGTCTTCACCACTGGAGTGTCTATTTTTCCCAGATAAGTGGGAAATGACAAAGGCAGTCTAGCCTCAAAATCCTTCCACTTGGTAAGGTGGTGCCAAAGAACAGCTTACTCAGTTTGGTCTTCATTACTAAGGAATAATAAAAAAGTTCCTGTTATCTCTGAATGTTTTGTTAAATTGTGAGGTGTACTACTTATTTAATAAGGAGTTACGAAGTATGTGAGCAACTAATGGCAATTTTCTAGTTGCACTTAGACACAGTATCTTACATTAAGATAAAAAAAAACCCCAAAACTATGGTGTTAAATCAAATGGACTGTTGTGCATTAATTAAAAAATCCATACACTTCTGTCTTTTGATTTTCTTCTGTTTCTTCAGAGAACTCACAAATAAGCTACATTCCAGCACATTCTGGAGCTACTGTATGTGTAAATTAATCACTGGTACATGTCTAGATATACTCACATATGAGGTGGAATATTTGGATAGCATAAAGCAGGCTTAGTTACATAATTATTTGTATACAAATTGTTTTTATTGTTTATGCTTCAGTATTAAACTGAAAAATGCACTGCAAAAAAGAAACGTCACCTTGTTTTAATGATGAAAAAATCCTGCTTTAAGTGAGTTAACAGCACATAAAATTTGTCATGCTTCTAATGACCTAAACAGTTGAAATGTCTAGTTCTCCAAAAGGCATGTGAAAAATAATTATATACTTCTTCATGAGTCTTTTAGTCTTCAACTGGTAGAGCTCTTCCCTGATAACCTAGTATAGTCTCTATATAGATGGCCTGTCATCTCTTTACAATTAGATAAAACCAGAACTGCTATAATTTAATCAGTTACAACCTGAAAATTATATTTTGAAAATCAAGTTTATTAATATGTAATCTTTAGGTAATCATATTTATCCTTCTAATTTACACAATATTTATGATACTCTACATGTCCTTGAAATAGGGAACAGGGACACTACACTATGAAAAAGTGGCCTAGCTGCTGGAGTTCATAAATTTTGTTCAGCTTTGGATGAGTTCAAAGAATTGCCATGTAAGAAAAGCCTTACAGAGGGAATTTATCTGATTATGGCAGTAATAATTACCCAGCTGTTTATTGCAGATAGAGAAATAATTCATGTAGGCAATAGGCCGTGGTGGCAATGACACTCTGCATTTAGTAAATATGCAAACTGTTCACTTCTAATTAACCAAGCTAGAGGATGCCCTTATTAAATGTATAAACTAAAAGTGCCTTCCTGACAAGTGATGAATTGTTACATTGCACAAACTCTTGCCACAGAATTACTGGAGTGAACTTGGGGCTTAACTTCATTAAGAGATCTTGTGGGATAGTTAAATGAGGATGGACAGCATAACAAGACCTACCTGACAGTCAATGATATGTTAGAGCCTAATGAAACTGTACCTCTTCCCCTTTTCTACTTATTTTACAGTGAAGATCCTACTTCAAACACAACACAATACTGTGAAGTCTCTCTATATAAAACAATATAAAATGCTAAGATTAGTCAGTCCTTGTCCACAGAAAATGTTTTATGAGCTGTCAGTAATTCTAACAGGCCTTATTCAAAATAAAAAATCTATCCAGACACCACAGTGCCTTCAAAGCTCACGGGTATAAAACTATTGTTATTCTACAATACTATGTTGTCACACCTGTTTTATTCTACCCTCGCCGAGAGTAATCAGCTACACCACAGGTCCAAAGAGTGAATGCAAGGATCTCAAATTTCTTCTTACAAACTCAGATTAAAAAATTTCCTTTGGATCAAGTGAAATAAAGTTTAATGTTTAATCTGTTACTCTTAATACTGTATTTAGTGCTATACAAAAATACATGAGAAAATATAGTCTCCATATTTTTTAAGACTACAGTCTAACCAGTTACTTATGTTACTTATGCCTACCTGCAAAACTTGATCTATATTACATAGAACTATCTAAAAAAACGTTAAGACTGCTTTCATCAGTTGCTCAAGGAAGACATGAATAGGATAAGGTATATCTAGCTGAATCTGCTTTGGAAGTTCAGTTTACTGTGTAATCATAATGGTTCCTACCTTAAACTGACTGCATTCAGAAAGTGCTCTATAGCTTTAGCCAGTTCACTTCAACTTCATGATCAAACTTAAAAGATAAAAAGCCCATCTAAAATGTCATTTTGTAAAATGTATTATTGAAAGCCTATAGGCATATAAGCATATACATTATATAAAAGCATGTATGTAAATGAAACTGTATTAATATGTATAAAGGTAGGAAAGAGAAGACCTTAAAATGTGCTGACTTGTCAATGAGGGATTTTATGCTCGGAATCTCTGAAGATGGATTTATGGACAACATGTTTAAGAAGGAACAACCATCACAAAATACATGACTGCAGAGAATATTTTAAGTAGATGTGAGTTTCTTTAAAATATATCATTTTAAAACTTTTCTCTGGTCTGACTCTCACTTAGGTTAATACGAGCATCTTAATATCGTTCAATGGCAACTAGGTCAAATCACACAGAAAAATCAAATATCTCATGTTTTATATCTTACTCATTCCAACAACAACGGGTTTCTAGCTATGGAATTACTCTGGGATCCTCAGTGGATTACAGTTTCCGACAAGATCTAGCAGTTATACTTAAAATCCTCTGGAAAAGGCACATATGTTTCACATTATGTGCCATATTACTCAAAATTAATATTTAAATAAAAGAAAGCATATTTGGCACTTGTCTATTTCTGTGGCTATGAAAGAAAGCTGACGGGATAAGTTTATGTTTGGAAAATTCAAATTACAGGTAAATAAGTTAAAAAGCATAATATATTTCCTCTAGATATCTCTGAAAACAAGGAAAAGAAGATGGGTTGAAGATAAATTAGTTAATTAAACATCAAGTGAAAGATAACATTACAAAAATGAGTTTTATAGTGTTGCAAGAATTCCAAGAAGCTGTCTGAAAGGCTTTGGCACTAATTGAAAATAGACTACAGAATCAATTGCTTTTGCAGTCAATGAGGAGGAACATTTTAATTGAATTATAAGACAATATATACATTCTTCAAAATACTTTGACACTTGAGAAAATGGGAAGCACCTAGACTTATCTTTATCAGAAAGGAACAGACAGATACAGGCTGAGCAAGTTCTCTTCATATTACTATGACAACAGATGATATATTTCAAGCCCATTTCATGGAAAATAGCAATACTTTAAAAGCTTTGAGAGGCAAAGTACTCGTCATGTTAAAAGTAAATAGACCTTAGTAATGCTCTAATTATCAAGGATAAGCTAGACATGCTCTTAATTTTTTTCAGTACTACATGTTCAGGCATATTTGCAGAAAAGCTAAACATTGGATTACATCACCAGCATTATGTAACAGTGCTGTATTTCACTGTTCATTAAGTTTATAAAAAAACAGACTGCACAAAGGATTTGTGAATATACATATTGCCAAGGAAGTGATTTTTATCACTTTGCATTATCTATTTCCCTGGCATTTCTTGAAGACCAAAAAGCTTTAGTGATGACTCTGATACTAAATCTGGTGATAAAACAGTCTGTAAAACTTGGATGAAAATCAAATTTTCAGGACCACTCTCAAGGCTTTTTCACTACTAAAGCCAAAACAAAGGCAAAAAGAGTATGGTGTCAACCCTCTAAGTGTGGGAAAGTTGTGATTTGTAATCATAACAGCGTTTATGTACACAGTGATGCTTGCTAAAGCTAGTTTCAGGTCTTAGTTTGCTACCTTTAAGTCAGTGTTTATTCAATAGCAAAGAAAGCTAAACTACCTGTCTTGATACACAAGAACCCCAATACCAGTACTTGGCCACTGCTTTGTTAGTTTTCTGATACTGTATCTTACTGAGTTCTGTGCCTAGGAAAAAATTTAAACGGTGCCATTCATCAGTAAATGGAGCACTACATCCCAAAATCTTATCTCTAGTGGCACACCTGACATATAGCAAAGTTGCTTTACTGTAGTTTAAAGGCCAGTGTGTAGATAACCTTAGTCAAAGAACTGCAAGTTAATCACACAGCTGGGCAACTGACATCATCCATAAATTCTTCTGATATAATGGCACCAGCATGCTAATTTATGTGAAGTGATGTCCATTTGCTTATCATGGATTGGAAACTGTTTCACATAAAACAAAATTCTAATGCATCATATGGAGTTATAGCCTATGCTAATTGCTTTTGGCATACTTCCCCTTGTAACCATTTTGCCAGCTCTTGGAGATGTTAAATGCAGTTTTAAGAATGTTTCAAACCAAGGTATTTTCCCATAAAATGAAATACACTAACTTTACTGAGAAGTAATGGAATTTATTTTAATGCATGCATTTATATATGCAACCACCCAAACAATCCATATTCAGCTAGAATACAGTATGCATTGGTATTCATTTAAATACAAATGGATGCTATATATGATGACTTATTACCAAAATCCAAAAAGCAAAATTTTGTAACATAAATATTTAAGAACAGATTTCCTTGGTTGGTTTAGAACTTCCTAAATCTTGTAGAAAAAAACAGAATTCAGGATGAAGGAACCCATTTCACCATCATACTGAGGCTAAACTCTACAGATGTTAATAAAAAAACTATGTACTTATGCAGACAGAGTTCAGGGTTCAGAATCATTCTTCCGATATCTATCAAGTGATTCTTTGAATCACTTCTCAATTTAACTGCTAAGGACTCTACTGGCAACACCAGCAGACATCATACCTACTGGTTCTGTAGCAGCGGGGAGTAATGGAAGTGATGGAGGAAAACAAAAACACTCTTCAGCTAGTCTGGAAGCTAAAGCCAACAGTTATCTTCAGTTCATACAAAAACAGTGCCTTAAGTTAGAGTAAGCAAGTGGAAACTCACACATAATATGACTATTATTATTTAATTATATTTTAGGTCAATTTCTGTTAAAACAATTTCTGTTAAACTTAATTACATCCCTCTATGGCTTTAAACTGGGGCAGCTTCTATTAAGTTTACTTTCTCCTGGGGTTTTCACAGTAAAGCCAAATGATAAAGGTCTGGCTACAAAATGAGGGCAGCTATTAAATAAGGACAGCTTGTATTAAAGCTGAATGGTAAAGATGTGGCTACGGGTTGAGAAAGCCCCTTAGTAAGGGAAGTGCCTTGTATTTAAAAAATATAGGGTGAAGGAGGAGAGAGAAGGAAACAAACTCTGTTCAGTTACTCTTTTAAGACACTTTTATAAGAGACTAACAGAATGTCCAAAGATTCATGGCAACTTCCTCTGAAATTTCACTTAGAAACAAGTGAATGGTAATTTGATACAGGAACCTCCTTAATGAAAGAGAAGAAAACTAAGCACAACCTCTGGTTCTGGAGACCAAAGTAAAAATGTATCTCAGAGTGACTTGAAATGTAATTACAAGTAATTTTTGATATACAAAAATTCTGTCATCATTATTCAAGATTATAAGACTGAAAACCATGCATTGTAGTTCAGTTTAGAATTACATTATAATTCCAGAAAGAATACAGTTTAAACTGACTTTTGAAATTATAAACTTCTAGAGTGTCTTCTGGGGTTTTTTTTGGTTGATTTTTTTTTGGGGGGGAGGCAGGATGGGCGTGGTGGTAATACCACTCTGGAGTTGTTAAAATCAGTCTCCATTTTACTGTGGTTCTGTTGTTATTTGTGGAAAAACTTGGTTCTTTACTAGCACTGACACTGCACTAATGCATATAATCTGATGAATACAGCTATAAAACAAATAAGAAAAAAATCATTACTTCATGTATCACGTTGTATTGGTTTGTGGTGTTCTAGAGATGTGAAACACTCAAAGCCAGCCTAATCTGAATGACCAAGTATATTAGTGGCACGGTCTGCTAACATGTACATTTCCATAACGCTGATGCTGGAATAAAACCCAGTCATTTCATAAATGTACTCCTTCAGTTCCAAACAATTCCTGGTGTTTTTTGCAATTAACAATTGCAATCTTTTTATATAGGCAAAAATGTTTATGAACAATGAGGTTATACTCTTCCACATTTGATGTGATAGCTGATGAAAATACACAGAGAATGTCTCCTCTGCCTTGTTCAGTATTCCTTGTAAGAAACACAGTGGGCCACCCTGGGGCCAAAGTAGTTGGCAGCAACTTAGCCCAGTGACAGGAAAAATCTGTTTGGCTGAGGGCCTACACCTGATCTTCACTAAACATCTGTTAGATTTCATAAGAAGAATGTTGAATATAATATACATATTAGTTTTCAAATGTACCCCAGTAAAGAGATTACTGCAATGATTCTTGATTGCACTGGAGAATTGATGCATTTTTTAAAACAAAATGATATGATCCATTTGACCAAATTTGCTCAAAAATTTTTAAACTTTTTTAACCTGAAAGACATATATTTCTGTGAAATATAGAAGATAGAACTCAAATTAGCAGAATATCAATATATCGGTTGCCAGGTAAGAGCTCAAACAGGCTAACTTTGGCACACTTTGATGTATCTGAAGTTATAGATCTCACCTTACCTCTTAAACAAAAACAGCACAAAACTTTTTTTGGATTAAAATACCTATCCAATGCATAAGCTTTATGTTTTTGAATCAAACACTAGAGAATTTGATGATCATGTTCAGCTACTGAAGGACAAATATTTTTGCAGTCCTCCTGTTATGTTTTAAATGCTCTATCGCAGCTAAATCCAGGACTCCTGCAAAGTTATGTGTACCTAGTTGAGATTTTTAGTGGGTGTGGAGAAATAATGTACAAAGCTCCAATTAATCTGCGTTCACTACAGCAGGAACACCATTTATTCTGTTCACACACATCAAAGGTCAGTCTCACTGATAAGTTACTCTGGGTTTAGGCAGGGAATGGAGAAGAGTGGTAGAACCGTCCTGAACAGAGAAACAGGTTGTGTCTCTGCAGTTCATCCAGTTATATAGACTTTAAACCAGAAAAGTTATGCCTTCATTTACTTCACAGGATTTGTTCAAATCTTCCTAGCATTCTACCTTTTCGAGAAAAAACTGCAAGAAATTCAGAAGAAGAAGGTGCAGTTGAAGTGATGACCATTGTTTCTTAAGTCTGCTTTTTCTGAGTTATGATCTAAATTTCTGCACAGAATACATGTAAATGCATAGTAATGAGAGATTAGAGGCAGGGAGTTCGGTATGCTTCATTACTAATGCACATGTTATAATACTAGGACAAAGAGGATGTACCATCAGTTATAATTGTGGGAAAATAATATAAATTGCTAACAATGTCCAAAGAAGTTGGATTTTTTTTTTTTATATGAATTGCCTATGCTGTTTTCTGTAACAGTCTTCTGCTTGAATTGTCTTTACCGTGTGATCTAGATGAGACATCCAGAAATACTTTTTCACTAACCTCCCTTATATTTCTGTGCTTCAGAAAGCAAAGATTTGTCTCAGGTTTTCTGAACAGCAAAAACTGGATGGACTTTGTCCAACACCTTTCACTAAAAATGAGAAAGTACTGATTATGGTCACTTAGTATTTTGTCTGTTTTCACTGTTATCTGAAGAAATAGTCATGGATTAGGACAACAAATGTGCTAGGGGGAAATAATTACCTCTACTTTAGAAAGTTTTCGCCTTAAGTACAGGGAAAGACATGGAATGGATAGGAGAGGCACAGTAGGAGCATACAGCAACAATAAATAGCCAGAAATCTAACAAGAGAATTAATTTCTTCTATAACTATGAAGAGAATCCGCTTCACTATATCCACAACAGTATCTTTCACAATATTCACAGTATGGTTCACGCATGTGACTTAGATCCAAATTTGCACTTTCATTCATTGTCAATAATAAATTTCAAAAACAAATTATGAAAAGCCTTTTTTTTTTTTTTTTAAGCTTGTGTATATTGGAAAAAAAAAACCTAATTCAACAAAATGTATTTAGGGCATAATAATATTCTGATCATAGGTGAAGAGCCAAATTCATTTTTATTAAGCTGCTATAAACCCAGAGTATCTCTAATTAATTCAAAGAAATTATTCTGAATTCATAATGGTGTAAATGACAGCAGAATGTCATGCAACATGTGCAGGCTTAGGTTAAAGAGAATGATGACATATGTTTATATATACTTGATAATGGAGGAGAACGTACATTCAAAGAAATAGTTTAATTATTGCCATAAACTTTTCACAAATAAAAAGAAGAAATGAATGCTTTAGCACATTGAGGTTTTACCTTTACCTGACAATCTCGTTGTACACAGAAATGGCTTCCAGGTATTTCTTCAGCGCGTAATAATTATGTATATATTTCCGAACATAATAGCCTCGCCATCTTTTCTGAATCTAGAGGAAATAAATATTTATTTAGCATATTTTCAATCAAAAGTTTTTATGCATATCAAATATCTATTGTATTACTTAAATAATTATTTTATTTCCTTAAAAGTGTTATCAAGTAAAAGCACCAATATGTTTCAATGAACAGAATTATGAAAATTATATTGTTAGTTAAACAGTGATATGAATTTACTATTAAATGCCAACACTGAAAAATTAATATCAAATTGTATATCACTGTTCATTTGGGGGCCTGACAAAGAAAAGAAGTATCTGCTAGTGACAGTGGCATTGCTTTGTATAATAATGGTTAAAAAGCAGGTAACAGAAGTGGTGTCTTTTCTCAGGTACAACAAGCATTCCCTACTGAGTCACCACCTCCCCAGTCTCTTCTGCTACTCTCACCTTTGTGCTCTGGAGATAATCTAAACTGAATAGAAGCCTTCCCAGTAACTGAATGAATCAGGCTTTCTGGAAATATCATTTACAAATTGCAGTTCTTTCATCTTCAACGTAAGATGATGCACGTCTGTTCACTGCACATTAATTATAACCTTCTTACAAAATACTATTCCTCCTCCCTAACAGATAAAGCTTGAACTGGAAAAGGAAGCCTCTTTATCTGAAGCTACTCCTAAAGTTCATTCAAGAATAGAAATTAGGTCTCATCCTCCACCAGAAAGGATTCGTATTTTGGTATGTTTTAAAAAGCATCAGTTGAAAACAAACAAATAAACAAAATATAACAACAAAAAAAACAAACAAGAACCAAAACAGACAATCAGAAAAACCAACCAACCAAAAAAACCAAAAAAACCAACCAAACACACACGCAAAAAAAAACCACAAAAAACCCAACACAAACCCCAACTTAGTCTACTCCAATTTTCACTAGTAATTTATTTCAACGAAATAGTTTAAACCTTCTCTGATACTTAAAAATTCCAATCATGATGTTTCAAAAACAATTACTGGATGTTTTGTGAGAAGGGGAAGTAAGTAATACATAAAAAATTATCAGTACTGCTATTTGCTTAAGCCATAGTTATCCCTATTCCATGACATGTACAGGTGGAAAACATAACTTGCTCTGTTTGGTCATGCTGAAAGCTGCCCTTAGTCCTCATTTTCTTTCCCACAAGAGATCAGTGTATTCTAGATAAATACATCTGAAAAATAGATTAATGATCTTTTCCTCTGTTCTCAGGGTCTAGTTTGTCTTTCTTTACATCCTTCCATCCTTGAACTTATTTCTCTGCCTGCAAAATATTCTCTACTTCTTTCCTTGCATTTTGTCTTTTTTTTTGCTCAATATATATCTATATTAGTCTCTCAATTTCTATCTTCCAGCCTGCATTACCTTCACTCCTGCTCCAAATTACATCTTTTTGACCTTTACAGCTTTGAAATCTTTAGAAACTTAACAGCTGAAAGGTAGAATCTACATTTAAAAAGTAAGAAGATTGAAGTACAATCCAGAAGCAACTTCCAAGATGAGAAGCTACATCCCTTCACGAAATGCCTTGAAGGAAAGAATGTTTTAATTTGCCAAGAGCTCTCCATTTCCTGTGAGCCTCTGGCTGATAGGCTTTTCAAGAGCTTAAACTCTTTAGCGTATCTACAGTAAATGTTGGGTTTGGGGTTTTTTTCCTTTATACCAATGCTTTTTTTTCCAGAACCAAGGGACAACTAGGTAAGTGGACTACAATCCACATGTTTGCGGTGTTGGTTTTTTTCTTACCCTATCTCTTATTCCAAAGCAGCATGTAAAAAAAAGGCAAAAAGAGCATCATGTTTCATTGTATTTGATTCAGGAAGAAGGCAAGGGGAAAAAAAGCACTCTGTTGCCCACACTATCAACCTTGCACTCAGTGACTTCAGAGTCTGTATCATCAAGTCTTGGGAGTGTTCTTCAGTACAAACAAAATTCTGTCTATTTCTTCTAGTTCCATTGCAGTCCAACTCTGTACCACTGTGATACCTGACAAAAGTTATTGCAATTTTTCCATCTCCTGCTATTTCCTGCAGACAGTAACACACTGGAGCCATCTAAAAGTAGACTAACTAAGGCAGGGTTACGTATTTTCATACTTTGTCTTTGGTACCATTTTGCAATCATGAAAGCCAAAACACTACTTTTTAAAGTAAAAACTAGCATTCAGTCTCAACAGATGGCACCTTGTGGTACAATTGTAATTATCTCTTTACGTGAAATTTGACAAGAGAATAAGTATCTCAGGGAAGCTTTCAGTAAGGCTTTGAGTGATGTGTCACCAAGAAAATAAAATGATGCACTAAAGCTATTAGGATAAAAGGATATTAACTTCTAGTGTTAGTACACTCTTCTATTTCCCCTTTCTGCATCACCATGTATTTTCCTCTCTTCTCAAATAAGACTCAAAAGTAATTTAAAAAGATGGTACTTTCTTTTACGTATGTGGTGTTTCTTGTTTGATGGTTTGGGGTTTTTGTAAATAAAAATGGTTTGGACCTCTAGACATTGTTATAATATGAATAAATAGTAAGTTAAAAATATATATAGTTAAAAATTATAAGTTAATCACTAGGCATGTTTCTTTGCACTAGGTGATGGTACGTTTCATAATCTTTGAAACTCCACTTTCTCATACACAAGCTTATTGGGTTAAAAATGGATAGAGAGAGAACAAAGAATGAGTATGCCTTCAGAGATCTGGGATTAAGCAAAATCCTTTGCATGTGAATAAGGATCTTAGCTTTGTTTTTCTGTTTGGCTTCAAAATTTCTCAACAAGAGCAACTTGGCTCCCATATAGCTGTGTGCTCATTAATGCAGGATTATGGTCCCTTTGAAACTCTTTCTGACAGTCTTCACCTCACAGTTATAAACACAAACTGGATATTTCTGGGTTAAAGGATCAAAACTCAAACTGAAAGACAAAAGACTCAAATTGTATTAAGCTATAATTATCTCCAATGACCTCAATGTACCAATTAAATGCTGCATTCTGCCTTTATTTACACCACTTTCTGTTCAGAATGACCTCACTGATTTCAACTGAATAAAACATTAGTAAGAAAAACTGGTTTATGTCTCAAAATATGAAAATAATAAATGCTAGTTTTCTGTTTCCCTAATACTGTATGTCAGTGATCATGAGTGAAGACTAATCTTTTCACAAAAGAAAACTTTAAACAAAGCTTCTGATGATGTTCATATTTCTGATGTGAAAGTATAATGTGTTATGACTGTATTTCGTTTAATTTCAAGGTGAAATTTTAAGAAATTCTTGAAAAAAAAAAAAAGACAAATGTATATGCCCTTCAAAGTAATTAGCAAGTTTCAACAGTGATTGGTACAAAACAATTATTGTCATTGATCAGCACTGAACAGATAATTTTAAACAAAGTCATTGTGTGCTCAGCAGATTACAGCTTGTTAACGGGCAAGTTCTAAATGACCTCTTAAGCTAGTCAAATCAATGATGCATATTCCTCATTAAGTAACATCAAAATGTAAGTGGTCTTATAAATAATGTTTATTTTAAGCACTAAAACAAATGGCAAAACCTTGATATATCAAAAGCCATCTGCTCATGGAAATACTTTTTTTTTTCATAGGATTACTTTTGTTGCTGGAAATTTATGACAATCTTTAAGGGAGAGAATCATATTCTGACCCAGTATTCAAAACTGAAATTGATTAAAACAAGTTATCTGATTTACTTTTAAAAGGTAAAACTGATAGTCCTGGTTACAACTAAATGCAAACCAGGGAGACAGAGATGTAGATTGACTTTGAAAGCACGTGTACACCCTCAATGATACTTCAATTGCCAAAATCAAAAGTGCTTTTCTAATCAGTGACTATAAACTGAAAGAGATATTTTAATAATATTGTGAGGCAAAACTAAGTGGTTAAATAGAAGAAAATACATAGATATTGTTATATTTTCAGAACACTGAATTTTATTAACCATAAATCAAGCTCACAATGTGTGCATATGAGGCAGTGTTGGTTAAGGAAACCTAAAGTCTGGCCACGCACAGATACTCAACAGGCCTTATTCCCTATTGTCCCAGACCTTGGTTAGTTCTTCAGAAAAACAGATGACAGCAAAAAAACCCTCCACATTCAGTGTTTCAGAATGGTAGCATCTTAAATCTGTTCTGCAGATATGGCTGCACAAGATTTAGATAGAGGAGAATGGGATTCTGACATTTGTAACTAAATAAAGATCTGTTATATTGTTTTCTACTGATTTAAATTTCCATTAAAGAAAAGGACATGACTGAAAAAATGGTACTTTGAAGATTTATATCACCTAATGATTCAACATTATATTTCCATTACAAATGAATGGGAACACATTCAATTTCTTTTAAAAATGAAAGACCAAATGCAAAACTCTATTTGACTAGAATACGTAATTACCTCTGAAATTCAGTCTTCAAATGCCTTCTAAAACTGCACAGCCAACTTTTAAGAACTGGCTTCCATCTTGTGTTTTCTCACGAATTTCAGCTGTATGAGCATACAGCATTTATCCACTGTGATACTTTCAAACTAGCTAACAAAGGAATAAACCAACCAAACCAGAAGTGCACTTCTGAAGAATTAGATTGCTGTTAAACACCTTCAGCTCTCTAATGTGCACCAAATATAAGATTCTATTTTGTGTCTTTGAGGGAACAAACACTAAGTCAAAAGCCTGATGAGAACACATCTCTTGAGTCTGAGTTATTCTGGAACCAGAAAGGCCAGAAAATTAAAATCCATTCTGAGACTCTGCCACTTTACAGGAGTTTCCTTGTGTTCCTCTCCATCCCCACCACATTCTTATATTTGGTAGAATTGTATTATATATATTATATTAAATAAGATGCCTTACCTAAAAAGATATAGGCCTCGAAAATAAAGCAGGATTATTCCATAAAATAAAAGAATTAGGTAAAATAAAAAGATTTCACAGAATTATAGAATGTTTTGATTTGGAAGGGACGATCTAGTTAAAGATGATCTATCTCCCCCTACCATGAACAGAGACACCTTCCACTAGACCAGACTGTTTAAATCCCCAGCCAACCCGGCCTTGGACACTTCCAGGGAGGGGGCATCCCCAACATCTCTGGGCAACCTATTCCAGTGCCTCACCACCCTCATAGCAAAGAATTTCTTCTTTTTATCTAAGCTATATCTACCTTCTTTCAGGTTAAAGCCATTACCTATCACTAGGCTGTGTCCTAATACTACATGCCCTTGTAAAAAGCCCCTCTCCAAAAGTTCCTCACCCCAAGAATTATCTCATGTCCTTCCTGTGTTTGTTTTACATATTTGATTAAGTGCAGTTCCAAAGTTCAGGGAAAAAAAAAAGCTAATTTATAGTTAAATATATTTTGCAGTTTTTCCAAGAACAAACTTAATTTGCTGTATATTAATTAAAGTTCAAGGACTGTTTATACCCTTCTTCCCCAAGCAAAATTCACTCATAGTATCAGCAATGAGATCAGTGCAGTGCCACCTCTATGTTTAGGCAATGAAATTGTTCTGTGCTCTCTCAGTAACTCTTTTGAGATTCAATACATCAAATGTCAGGTACTAAAACAAGGAAAATGCATAGCCACATAAAAAAACACAAAAGCCCTATAGTTCGTCAGAACTGTAAATATATTTCTATATTTGTAAGAATACTTGCAGATAGAATGTTTGGGGTTTTTATCAGTATATTTGGTAAGGTACAATGAACATTTAAATGGTGCAAGATACATGCAGATGTCTTAAATTCAGCTACAGTTTTCAAATACAACCCAGACTACTGAGTATAACTTTAATTTTTAACTATGTACTATTTCCCGCTGTTGCCATCAGCATATCAATCAAGTGTATATTATTCTGGTTTGCTCATTTTATTAAAAGCAAATTCGGAGCACAATTGACTTTTCATTTGTTTAACAAGTGAAGAAATATTTACCCTGACAGCCATTTCATTGTAGAAATTCATCTTCATAATAAAATATGCTGTCTGTGAATCAAGGAAAAAAAAAAGATGGCATATATTTCGTTACACAAAGACAGTGCTCCTATTTTTACATATAAAAGATAAGAATCTTTATACATAATACATAATAAGAGTTCTAGGCTTAGAGAGAATAAAATCAAACTTCGTATTGAAGAGATAGGCTTCCTAATACATAATGCAGGCTTAACCAGAAAAATCTATGGTAGTCAAACTAGGAGCTAATGGAGATATATGATCATAAAATGCTCTCCGCTGAGTTTGATAATCAATGGTGCTCTACTGAGAGTAGAATAACAAAGCAGAAATATTCACAAGTGCTGGTGACACATAGTATTGTATGATTTATTCACTGGGGTTCTTTTAGCCAAAACTCACAGAAACATAAAAGGAATTCATATTTCAAGACGTCTGGTTTAATGAAAAATTCAAAGAAATGCTGTCTTCGGTCGAAATCGTTCAAGGATATGGATGCAGTGATGGAGCAAAATTGTGCCTTCCAACCATCTGTACTAAATGTTATGTACTTATCTGCCTCCCGAGTAATCCTTGGGAATTTTGTTTCATTTAATATTCATTTTAACATCATAAAATCATAAATACAATGATACCATGTTACAGTGAATCCCCTGATATAGAGAACATTTCCTGAAGTCCTGGTTTCCTTCCAATAAAGTAGAATTCCTCTCACAGTGAACAAATCCCCTATTATACTAAGCAATCACTTGGCAGCATAGGTTATTTTAATGGATACATCACTTTAAACTAAGCTTTCACATCTGTTCCGCCCTCTAATTACAAATGCAAAATGAACATAATTCACAATTGTATCATAAAAAGTAAAATATAAGTACTTTGAATGCAAGAGTATGTCCTTTATTTAGCACAACATGCAGCTTTTATGTGTTTCTCATGTTTTAGACACAAATCAAAGGCAAAAGTGCTTTCCCCTGATATAGTGATTTTCTCCCCTATGGAAAACAGGAATTCACTATAAAAGGGTTTCACTGTAATTAGTGTTATTTGAATTGCCTAGTCTGATCCAAAGCAAATTGTCTGTGGAGAGCAGCAGGACTGGATTATTTATCAACAGTCTGGGCAATTAAGAAACAGTTGGCTGCAATATGTTATTTACAAATGAACACAATGATGCTACTTCATTTTAAATTCTCTTTCTTCATTACATTAAGCAAGGCATAATTCCTGCAGTTTAATTAAGGTGCATTTTAAATGCTCACTTAAATATCATACCAATCTAGTAATAATGGAAACAGTAGAAAAGATATTTCTTACATGAAAGAAAAATGCAGGACTGATAAAGTTCAGAAAAGTTTTGTGTATATGTGTAGTTGCATAAACACAAACACTTATACATATACATACTTGAGGGACTCTCTGTTCCAAAGGTATGGATTAGAGTAAACAGTGGACTCTTATCTCCCTATTTGTCTCTGTAAATATTTTTTGAGTGATACTAACTCTAGGTAGCTAAAATTGGAATGAAATAATGGTTGCCAAGTCTAAGTAGATCCATAAACCGTTCAATTAAATTGGTAATTAAATTTTGCTTTCCAGCTCATCTTTTCTTTCTTTGGAAGGGAATGTAAAAGTTGCTGCACCACCAAATAGATAGAAGTATATTTTAATGGATATTCCTAAACTTAAAAATTATCATCAGATTTCTGTGCATCAATGATTGAACTAAACAGTCTCACACCTTTTTGCTTATTCATCTCATAGTTGAAAGCTATGAGCACTTATATCTGAATCCATCCCATTTTACTGAAGAACCTAAATTGGAGTCCTAATATTATTATGCTCTTTATATCATCAGTACTGAAAGACAGTGGGACCATTTTTGCTCTGAGCTGGGCAAAGTATTTTAGAGCTCTGCAATTGCATCTCTGTCTACTATTTACAGAGATAGTCAATGGCAAAGAGGGTCCTAACTTCCATACCTCACTTAGGTGTGAGAAATCCAGGCCTTAACCCATCATTACTTAACCAGGTCACTCACAATAAAATTACACATTCCTGCTTATACTCAATATTGATCTAAACCACAAGTCAGCCAAATGAAGATTTGCTCACGTAACTGTCTTGGAAACTTATCTGTGTGCCAAAAGCCAAAGCCTGCGTCACCATCTAGGTTCTTTTCCAAATGGATTTGCCCTCTGTTTTCTAATCCTGATTAGAATAATATGTACTAGTTCTGCTATTACAAGTGATGGAGAATGTGTTCATCCCTATTCATAAAAGCACAGCCATAATTTAGTGCTTCAACCCAAAACTATATTCATGTGCTTTCCTAGTAAACAAATGATTCTTTCCTGAACCATGGCCTTCTTGTTCAGAAGTGTCCTTCCTTAAGCTTAAGTGGAATTTCCTGAGTTTCAGCTGTGCCCATTGCATTGCCTTTGATTCTTTCACTGGGTGCCAATTTCAAAGTGATGCTGCAAGGCTGACTCTCTAGGAAGAACTACTTTGCCATCTCACCCACATGCACCACTTCCACTTCTGAACCATGAAATCTTTATCTCTGTCTCTGATGTTAACACGGATCTCCCTCCTAGTTTGCTTTAAAACTATGATTCCAAAATACATTTGAAGCCTTTTGTGTCCTGTTACACTACTTTCTCCTTTTCTGTTTAAAAACATGTTTGAGGATCACCTACAAACATGATCTGATACTGACTGGCGTTTTCTTTTCTTTAAACAGTTACTACAAAGTGACAAATTCAAAGGAGAACCAGAAATTTGATTGACAGTAGACTGAGAGAAGGAATGAACACGTGGCTTAAGTTGGGAAAAGGCACTTTTTTTTTGTAGAGCAAATAAGCATTTGCCTAATTCTTACTGATCTGCAAGTATTTAAAACTGGTTACTGAGTTGAAGCTAAACCAGTTAGAGTGCTGTCAAAATATGCCACAAAAAGAAATTTCAGAATCCAGTACAACCAATGTAACTAAGTTATTAAGAAAACTACAGGACCACAGTTCTTCATTTTAGCTTGAGATTAATATTAGGAAACAAAGTTTTATACCAAAGTATGTACACTTAGAATATAGAAAGGCACAGAACTAGTTAAACAAACATCATAAATTGTTGGTGGTGGTTTGTTTTTTTTTTAATTTAATGTATTTTAGCAATCAAAGGAAGAAGCAGTAGAGGAGTAGCAAATGAAATAGTAGTAGTGATGCACATATGGACAGCCAATCTGATGAGCCTCAGCCTTTGTTATTTTCCGCATCAGTACCACTCACATTTCACAATTTTGAATATAATCATTAAAATGATTTATTATCAAGTAATCATGGGTATTTTGTGCATATGCTTTGCCTTGTTTGCTGGCAGCAGATAACAATCCAATCATTATCAGTGGACAAATTTTAAAGTGACCATTTTTTTTTTATATTTAAGGTACTATCAGGTCAAATGAATCTTTGTGTTTCATAATCAGGAGTTATTACTACAGTTATTAGCAAGTGTTCAATACAGATATAAACTGTACCTTTAAAGATGCGTTATGCTGCTGAGAAGGTATTTACTCCTTTTTAAAATATTCAGACATAGGTTGAGTAAAGATCGCATAACAATGAATATACGGAACAAAACTGAACTTTACATTTAAGTCCACTGCAGAACATATAGTTCTGAATATAGTGGTCTAAAGGGAGAAAAAAATGTCTTTTTATCTGGCTGCTTGTATGGCTTTCCAGTTAGCTTTCAATCAAGCTGACTATTTAGTCCTCTCTAATTTAAATTTTTTCACTGCAAATTTTTTTTGAGGGATAAAGGTATTTTTTCTATGCTGATTGCTGTAAAAGTCAAAAGCTTGCTGATGAGATTCTTTTTCTCTAGAGCCTTAACCAATATTGGACAAGTTCTGGAATCCAGAAACTGGGTAATTTAATGTCTGATTTAGAATGTATCTGTTAAATGTGGGTCTGCGCAATCTTTTGTCCTACATTATTCCATAGACTTCAGATTTAGCAAGGGCTTGTCAGTGATGTCTATTTGAAGAACTGCGTATGAACCAGGCTTTATTAGTTTAAGTCTTTTTTATTTTTATTTTCAGAAGTGTGTTTCAAGAATGGAAGTCTGAGAGTGTTTTATAATGCTAGCTATCTCAGCTTAGTTATTACAGAAAATCTGTCCTAATTTGAGAC